>VMDR010005190.1:0-53419 GCA_007922815.1 Macrotus californicus | reverse complement strand
CATCACTGTTGGTTCCCTGTACATTTTCCTTCATTTCACTTAGCATAGCCTTCATTTGTTCATCTAATTTGTGACCAAATTCAACCAAGTCTGTGAGCATCCTGATTACCAGTGTTTTGAACTGTGCATCTGATAGGTTGGCTATCTCCTCATTGCTTAGTTGTATTTTTTCTGGAGCTTTGATCTGTTCTTTCATTTGGGCCATTTTTGTTGTCTTGGCGCGCCTGTTACGTAGTAAGTGGCAGAGCCTTACTTGTTCACCAGGGTGGGACAACCCATGTCACTGTGTTGTGACGCTGTATGTAGGGGAGGGGACCAAGAGGGAACAATGGCGCTTGCTCCGCTCTCTGCCGGTTTTTAGTGATTTACCCCGCTACCCACAGTCAAATTGGGCCCTTCTGGTGCTGATTCCCCAGGTGGGTGGGCTTGTATACGTTCTAGGACCCTATGGGTCTCTCCAATGAGCTCTCCTGTGAGGCTGGAAGTTTCTCCCACTGCTGCTGCCTCAACCACCAGAGAAGTTTTCAATCAGAGGCTTTGAGGTTTTATTTCCGTGTGCTGGAACTCTGGGTTGCATGGTCTATCTCGCTCCCCAGTTGTTCCTCCTGGTTTATTCGCACGTGGGTGTGGGACGCCCCAGTCTGACAGCAGCCACCTCGCCCAGTCTGCCAACCACACCTTGCCCGCCACAGTCCGCCAGCCGCCGTCTCGCCGGGAGTCCTGTCTGCCCGGCTGCCCGTCTCTGCCCCTCCTACTGGTCTGGATGAATGTTTCTTCTTTAACTCCTTGGTTGTTGCACTTCCACACAGTTCAATTTTCTGTCAGTTCTGGTTGTTTTTTGTTTTGAAATTTGTTGTTGTCCTTCTTTTGGTTGTGTGAGGAGGCACAGTGTGTCTACCTATGCCTCCATCTTGGCCGGAAGTCCTACACCATATGTTCTTGTTGGAAGCTTTTTCTAGGGTTGGGTGAAGATCCCACTTGCTCATCTTCAAACCAACCATAGCCCACAATTTTTAGGGAAAATGGGCAGTAATATGCATTTCTCCCACTTCCCACTTGAATCCATTATCTTGGCCTGCTGTGCCTTCCCCGTGTTGGCAGTGAGGTTCACTGATGACTCTAGCGCTGTTGTATACATTATTCATACATCTTCTTATATCACCTACTGTGGCACCAGCTGGGGACAGCAAATACTACAAACATGGCACCAATAAAAAAGAATGTGTAATCAGTCTTTAAAAATTCCTCCTCGACTGCCAAGGGCAGCGCATGAGGATGGAAAGTGAGCAGGTGGCTGGTCCTGCTAATTTCAAGGCAGCTTCACAGTGAAAATGATGGCTGCTTCACCCTCAGTCTCTCCCCAACTTCTGGAAAAGACAGATCGCAGGAGTCCTGGAAGATTTTATGGAGAGAGAGTGCATGTCCAATGCTAATTGTTTCCTTCCATTTTGTTTTCTGGAGACATAGTACTTATATGATAAAGTGCACTCATCTTAAATGTGCAGTTTGATAATATTTTACCCACATACATACTTATTGTTGTGAGTTGAATTGTGCCCCCCCAAAAAAAAGTTATGTTGAAGTCCTAACCCCCAGAACCTCAGAATGTTACTTGATTTAAACACAAGGTTGTTGCAGATGTAGTGTTTTAAGGTAACATCATACTGGATTGGAGTGGTGTCCTTGTAAGAAGACGGAAAGTTGGACACAGGCACGCACAGGGGGAGAAGGCCATGTGAAAAAGAAGGTGCAGATTGAAATGGTGCCTCTACAAGCTAAGGAAGTCAAGGATTGCTGGCAAGCACTGGAAGATGGCAAGCATTGGAAGTTGGAGGAGGCATGGAGGGTTTTTCCCCTAGAGCCATCAGAGGGAGGGAGGGAGAGAGAGAGAGAAAGAGAGAGAGAGAGAGAGGCCCTGCTCCTGCTGACACCTTTATCTCAGACTTCTGGGCTTAAGCCACTCACTTTATGGTAGTTTGTTATGGCAGCGTAGCAAATTGATATACTGTGTAAATACCACTGAGATACAGATACAGGAACTTTTCAACACCCAGAATTTTCCCTTGGGCCCCTTCCTGATTATAACCTCTTTCTCCACCCAAGGTAATCATCTATTCTGATTTCTACCATCATTGACATATTTTGCCTATTCTTGAACTTTGTACAACTGAAATGATCTGGTAGGAATTATTTTGTCTGGCTTTCACACACCATCACATCTGTGAAATTTCTTCACTGTGCTATATGTGCAGATTAGTACCAGTTTTTTCTATAAACATTTACCAATGCCTTGTGATATGCTTGTGTGCTGTGCGAGGCCCTGGGAACATAAGGGCTATAGGAGTTCCCTTTCCAGTTTGGAAGGGAGAACTGTAAACCACTTACCATGAGATGATGTGGCCATGCATGGATAAGGGTACATGTGGGCTTTGGGAGCCTGCAGGGCATGGGGAAGCCAGGTGAGTCTCCCCAAAAAAGTGGGATGTTTCGGCTGGACATTCTGGGATGATGGACTAGTTTGAGTAGAAGCATTGAGTAAGGTTGCAGGGTTGTGTGCGGGGAACTGTGAGGAATCTGGTGTGGCTCAGGAATAAAACATTCTGGGTGAACAAGAGATGTTTATCAGCTGGCACAGGGATTGGCAAACTGGCCCACCTCCTGCTTTCGTAAATAAATTTTATTGGATCACAGCGATGCACATTAGTTTACATATGGTGTATGGTTGCTTTTGCACTACAACTAGTCTTGAGTAATTGTGATAGAGGCTGTATGGCTCACAAAACCTAAGATATTTATTATTTGTTCTTAAAAAAAATAGATGACCCCTGGTCTGGTGTATGCCAGGAGCTGCCCCAGGTACTCTTTGATTATATTCCCATTTAATAACCATAACAACCCTGAAAGGGAGCCATTATCTCCCCAGTATAAAGACGAGGATCCTTAGGTTCAAATTTAAAGTGACTTTTCAAGGTCACACTGACAGTACAGGGAGGTACCATATCAGTCTGAGTTCAAAGGAGCTTATCCAGAGTAACTGGAATCTTTCCAACAATTAGTGATCATTCAAGAAAACAGGTTGAGGCCAGATTGTGGAGAGTCATGCATGCATTTTCATCTTTACACAGTGTGGAGACACTGGAGGTTCTTAGGAAAGGGAGTGGTGTGATCAGGCCAGTCTGAGACCATCATATCCAAGCCCTTAGCTGGGTGTGGGGTCCAAGTCTCATCAAGCAGGGTTGACACTCACCCACAAAATTCTTCTCAGGAGAGAAAGTTCTGACCATTCTTGTGAATTTCTGAGTTATGCCTTGGAGCTGGAGGTCTACACAGAAACTTGTACATGGATGTACATAGCAGCATTATTCATAATAGCCAAAAAGTGGAAACACCCAAAAATGTCCATCAACTGATGAATAGTAGTTATTGTACAACATTGTGACTATATTAAAAATCACTGAAATGTGCACTTTAAGATGGTGAATATTATGGTATATGAATCATATATTAGTAATAATAAAACAATAATAAAATACTCTCATTTGTAATGACACAAGGAGCATTATCAGGGCTGAGTTTGATTGTCTACTTCCAGAGCCCAAGCCTGATTCCATTCTGTTCAGACTTTGTCTATCCAAGTAGGATATGTTCGTGTCATATCTAAGAAATCCCAAATTACTAGTCTTATGTGCTTTTCAAAGAGAAATGTACATTGATCCAGGAGATGGTGTTGCATAGTGGTGAATCACTGGATGGAATCTTTGCCCCTCCTCATCTGTGTCTCAGTTTTCCCATTTGACAAGTCTGGTTGGTAATAACAGTACTGATCTCACAAGGCTGCTGACAGGGGAAAATGAATGAATACAAGTGAGGTATTTTGCAGTGTGTTTGCTGGTAGCAGTGCTCAGTAAACATTTCCCAGTCTCTTTCCGAGTTGTTAGGAATCTCCTTCTGGACCCTGGTTCATGGTCTTTGAGCTAGGGTGTGTCTGCAGCTGTCTCATCCTGATTGCCCAAGAGATAAGTGGTAATATCTGGCTGATGCTGGTATCCAGGTACAAAGGTGAGAGAGAAGAAACCCCCCAGGATTTGATGACACCAGGATTAACCTTTGTTCTTTGAGTCATCACTATTTTCAATTACCCACAGCTCCGATTTTGAGCACAATATAAGTAAAGCTTAAAAAGATCTGATGGTACAAGGGCCACATAGTAATCATAGTGAGTTTTAATATTCAAATTAGAATTTGAGCGAACTTGGACAATCAAAAACTTTTCAGTTCTGCTCACCATTCTTTGCTAGGTCTTCTCAAGGCTGAATAGCTTTGAAATGGCCATAAATTTGCATAATAGTTTCTATAAAGCTAATCACTTTAGGTCTGGAAGCTATTTTTGCCTGGGGCTATTACAGTCTTTCACTGTGTCCCTAGCTGATGTACAAAATCAGAAGAATTGGGGATTTTTTTTTTGTTAGAGTGAGGGGTGTTGAAGAGTCTAGCTGGGGTCTCCTGGGGCACTGAAGGATGGACCAGGCTTCCGGACATGCTCCAGGTGGTATCAGAGTGTGTTCCACTTGCCATTTTGGGATGTGTTGGGGAGGGGACAGATTCTAGAGGAGACTAGAGGAGGTCTGTGATATGGTCTTGTATGTTATTCGGGAAAAGTTTCCTGAGTCTATCTTGAAAGGGGTCACTGGCTGATTCCCTTTGAGTTGGTAGTGCCTGGTAACCAATGAAACCTGGTGAGATTTTCCTTCCATTTTTGTCTTTCCCTTCCAGATATTTCAGGTCTTTTATGAGCCCCAACCACTGGATAGTGATCACTCTGTTTCTATGCTTCTTGACTTTATACAATTTAAATAATCTGAACCTTGAAAATCTATATATGTTTTGGTAATGGAGGGAGGTTTATTTTAATTGGAATTTTGTTTTCACTAGCCAGTACATTCAAATGGTACAACATTTAAAAGATACAGAGGGGTTGCTATATACTAAATGTTTGTACCCCTTGCTCCCCAATTCATATGTTGAAATCGTAATCCCTAACGTGATGGTATTAGGAGGTAGGGCATTTGGGAGATGATTAGATCATGAGGGTAGAGCCCTCATTTATGCCCTTATAAAAGAGACCCCAGAGAGCTCCCTGGACCCTTCTATCCTGTGAGGACAAGGAGAAAACACCAGCTATAAACCAGGAAGCAGGTCCTCACCAGGTTCTGAATCTGCCAGCACCTTAATCTGGACTCCCCAGCCTCCAGAACGGTGAAGAATGAATTTCTGTTGTTATAATCCACACAGTCTATGGCATTTTGTTACAGCAGCCTGAATGGGCTCAGCCAGGGGTACACACTGAAAAGTCCACCCTTCCATCTCTTTTCCTTTGCTGCTGGTTCTCCCCACAGGCAAACTCTGTTACCAGTTTCCAGGCTTCTTCCAGAAAGTGTATCTGCATTTACACAGATATAGTTCTATCTATATCTGCCCATCTGCTATAAATGATAGCTCACTCTGAACACTATTTTGCACCCTGCTTTTTCCATTTCAATTATATACCGGTATCCTATTGCTGCTATAACAAATTACCACAAATTTATTGTTTAAACCAATGCTAATCTATTTTTTGTACAGTCTGGAGGCCCGAAACCCCAAATGGGTCTCACTGGGCTAAAAATCTACTTGTTTTCTTGCCTTTTTTAGCTTCTAGAGGCTGTGTGCTTTCCTAATCTCATGGCCTCTTTCTTCATCTTTGAAGCCAGCAGCATAACATCTTGAAATACCTCTCTGACTCTGTTATTGTAGAACTCTTGTGATTACATCGGACTCAACTGGGTAATCCAGGCTAATTCGATTTAAAATTTCTTAATTTAATCACACCGGCAAAGTCCCTTTTGTCATGGAAGATAACATATTCTTAGGTTCTAGGGATAAGAACATGAACATTTTTTGTGTGTGGGGTGCATTATTCTGCCCACTACAATTTATCTCGGAGATTATCTTGTATTAGGCCACAGAGTGTTCCTGTCCCTTGATCAGCTGCATATATACTATTCCATTTTTTGGATGTGCCGTAATTTACTTAGCCAATCCCCTCTTGATGAACACTTAGCTTGTTTCCAGCCTCTTGCTCTTATAACTAGTGCTGCAAGGAGTAATACTTTATTTTACACCTTTGCTAGTATATCTGATGAATTTCAAGAGATGGAATTGCTGAATTAAAGGGTATGTATGTCTGTAATTTTATTAGATACTGTTAAATTGCTCTAAGGGTGCTTAGAATTTGTTATAGAAAATTTCAAATATATAAAAATAGAATAGTTTCATGCATGCTGTGTACCCATCACACATTTCAACAATAACAATTACCAATTCATGGCCAATCTTGTTTTGTCTATACCCTCCCCTCCATATACTCCTTCCCCTACCAGGCACCTCGATTATTTAGAAGCAAAACCAGACTCATATATTCCAAAGGAGAAATTTAACAGTCTTAAGTATGGCTGCATCTGTTAATGGGTTCTCGAGGCAGGACTGAACTGAGAGGAGAATCTTTCACAGATGTTACATTTGGAACACCTGTGTCCCTCAGAAAGTGACTCTTCATCTGGGAGAGCCTGGGTGAATGCCATCTACCATCTGCCTGCCTCACTCTACCCACTGGAGACAGTTCCTTTTCACCCAGAGGATGATCTCAGAAATGAGCATTGCACTGCAGAAAGCTGGCTGGTTGGGAATGAGCTGACTCAGCCAGCTGCTTTGGAACTCTGACACTGAGCGAGAGCCCAAAACAGTAAAAAAGTACTTTTGACCTGCTGTATCTGAACATTATCAACAAATGAGAGCCTTCTCTGTAGCAACAGCAGAACTTTGATATTGTGCCTTATCAAAATTTCACACCACTTTTCTGAGAGTAATAGAAAAGGATCCAAGTAGGGATGGGCTTTGAAGGGAGACCGGGTCTGTGGGGAGGAGGAGGTTTTTAATCCACCACTCATATCCCAACAGAGTATGGACTTTCTCTTAGAGAACTGGAGGGCGTAGCATTTATGGCAGTGCAATTGGTTTGGTAATTACATTCTCCTATCAAAGCCATGAGTGTTATCACCTTTGAGTCTTGGGGCCTTTTTGATCACTGAAGCTAACAAAACATCCCAGAGAAGCAGGCCAGGTGACATTGTGCCCAATTTCAAGATAAGGAAAAAGAAGACACTGAAATGTGAAAGCACACAGGAAAAAGAATCACTCCTGAGATCCACTTCCCCCCTCCCATCCTAGTGGTGATTGTTACCAGTGATTCCCAAGGGCTTCTCTCTGCCTTCACCTCCACAGCCACCAACCTGCTCCAGGCCCTCACTTCTCCTCTGAGTTATTATAGCACCTTCTTGCTGGTCCTTCCACTTCTATGACAACCCCTCACCTTCATGCAGCTGTCAGAATGTGTTACTCCTGTGCTCACAGCTGCCCAGTGGCTCCATCTCACTGGGGCAAAGCAAAGTCTCCCACCATCTGCTACTGTGCCCTCCTTCACCTGCTCCTGGTGATCCTGCAACAAACCAAGCCTTAGGGCACTCACTCTTGCCGTTCCCTCCACATTGAATGCTCTTCCCCTAAGAATGCTGCCAGGCTTGACCCTGGCCTTCAGGGAATACTTTAAGGAAGCCTTCCTTGGCCACCCAGCTAAGACTGCAACCAACAATCAGCACTCCTTATTTCCTTTCTTGCTTTACTTTCCCCTTAGTGCTTATAACTAACTAACCAACCAACCAACTCTCTAACTATAAAATATATTTATATATAATGTCTAAAAATATAGTTATATAGCTCATATACATATATTAGTATATTACTATATCCTAATAGGTATAACTATATATTAAGACATTCCATATCTGATATATTAATAACATATTAATATATTAACTTGTTTATTGGCTGTCTTCCTCAACTAGATTGTAGGTGCTATAAGGCCTACAATTTTTGTTTATCTTGCTCACTACTGTATCCTCAGTGTCTGAGGTGGTACTGGCACATAGTAGGTCCTCAATCATTTTTAAAAAAGATTTTATTTATTTAATTTTAGATAGACGGGAAGGGAGAGCGAGAAATATCAGTGTGTGGTTGCCTCTCCCGTGCCCCCTACTGGGGACCTGGCCTGCAACCCAGGCATGTGCCCTGACTAGGAATTGAACTGGCAACCCTTTGGTTCACAGGCTGGCACTTGATCCACTGAGCCACACCAGCCAAGCCCACACAATCATTTTTTGAGAGCTGACTAGGTCCAGGGTTTATCAGGGAACTCTAACTGCATTCCAGAGTGGACAGGCCGTTGTTCTTCTGAGAGCAATGGTTTAGGCACCTTATTTTTGTTCATTTGATTTTTTAAGAGTGTAGTATTAAAAAAGGAAGATTGTATAGTATCTCAGAGTTCAGATGGATTTTTGTTTTCTTGATTAACGTGACTTTTCTGTTGCATCTGGGACATAGCAGTGTCCTCAGCCCTAAACTTTTTGGTTTCTATCCCTTTCCCCACACTTTGGCAGCATGGGGAGGGTTTCACTAGCCCCTGCCCTGCCAGGCCCTGAACCAGGCACCACCATTGTAAAGAAATTCCATCAGAAATTCAAGTGGTTCCTAGAAGACTAAAAAAAAAGGTGTGAGTGGGAATCACTGCACACGATTTCCTGAGTTTACCCTTGCCACACAGCACTATCTTGCATGGTGGCTCTTAGCAAGGGCCTTGTATGTCTGGAGCACTATCCCAGGAACAAGTCTGTCCTTTTTTCCTTGGTATACGATAAGACAAATAGCCTGGAGAGCTAAAGAGAGATAAATATACAATCCAGTCCCACCGTTTTCTTTTACACATGTGTGCACATTACCTTATATTCTCATCACTTTATTTTCTTTTTCTCAATTGCAACCTGCTGCCAAAAGTTAAAATAAAATTAAAGTATTGAGGTGGCTCAGTGATTAATTTTTAGTTTCTGTCTGGATGCTCAGCATAAGGAAGGAGCTGCTGAAGTGATTGTTTATCTCTGTCTTTGGACAAGTTTGCAAGGGTGTGCACACTCACCATTCTGCCACCTCCACCCCAGTAACACACAGTTGCATCTTCCATGGTTGTGTTGTCGAATAATTCAGCTGTGTTTAGCTCTCCACAAGAAAGAGGCATGTTCTTATCAATTACAGGTTGCAATAAAAGTAGGGGTAGAATAAGCAGTTGCTGCCTCTTAGAATAACACGATGAAAGCAAAAGCCAAGTAGCTAAAGAATCCATATAAAAAGGGGCAAATGCAATGTTTTGTTGTTAATCAGATATAAATATTTAGTGATTCCTATTGTGATCTCCTATTTAACTCATGAATTACTCAGAAGGATATTTAAAATTTTCCACATGTATGTTGTGTTAAGTTATTATTTTTTTTTACTGATGATTTCTAATTTTGCTGCAATATGGTCACAAACTGGGGTCAGTACAATGCCAATTATGTAGTGGATTATGTTGAGCTTTCCTTTATGGACTAATATGTGATCATTTTTTACAAATGTGCCACATCTGCTTAAAAGCATTTTGGATTATTTGTTTTTAAGGGGAGTTTTAATTTTTAAATATTAATGACCTTAAAAATAAAACAGCCAGTTATTTTCACCAGCAAAAAATGGGTTTATTCAGAAATAGCAGAGAATTACAAATCAGGAAGAACATGGTATAGTAAAAACTATAGGTAAGGCTAGCAAACAAAGGCAAGAGCAGTTACTTTATAGAAAAAAAAAGGAAGTTGGGTGGAGCTGTTTTGAACAGAAAGTCCATTGGAGGAAAGTGAGAGTTCAGGTTGGTGACGGTTTCTCATTGGCCGAGTTGCAATGGTTCCCATTGGTTGGGCTTGTTGCTGGGCAAGGAGAAAATCTCCCTTCCTCCTGCTGGGTACTAAAGCAGAGACACTTCTTATTGGGAAAGCAAGGTATATCTCTTCTTGTTGGGTCTATAATTGATGTTTCTTCCTGTTGGAATATGCAATTCATGTGGAGTGGTAGTACCTGAGAGCTTCCCCTTCAGGCCTCCTAACTCCATTTTAAATGAGGTTTCCTTTATTTAATTTCACAATAAATAATCAAGGTTACCAGTGTAATTGAAGTGTAACTTTTTCTGTCCGCTAGATCTCTCTGAACCTTATGTATGAGTCAGGGTAACACGAGACAGTGCTGCTATGACTAATAAACCCTGAAAATGCTGAGATTTCACAAAACAACCATTTATTTGTCACCCATGATACAGTCCAGTGCAAATCAGGGGCTCCTTGGTGGCCCTCCCTCAACAGTGTTTCAGAGACCTGGGAGGTTTTCTTCTTGTAACTCTGCCATCTTAGCGTTTTTCACTTGTGGCCACAAGGATGGGAAAAAGAGGAAGTATGGAGATCCTATATTTAATTATCTTAGACCAGAAGTCACATGTGATTTCTTACATTTCTGTTGGTGGAAATTCACTCACGTGGTTCCAATGTAACCACAAGGGATGCTGGGAAGTGTGTTCCTGCATGTCCAGGAAGAGGAATGATGTGGTGAATATGGTATTGTGCCTCACACAGTGAGAACATGCTTAACATTTGTAACTCTTATTGGGGATTTGTCTGTCTTTCCACGTAAACTCAGTTTTTGCTTACACAGTTCCAGGCTATGTTTGGTGTATTCATCTTGATGATTATTTTATCTTTTTGGCAAAGTAGCCATGATTTTTATTAGTATAAAAGAAAAGTATTTTATAGATAGATGGGGTCATGGAATGGTAGTACTTTCAGGGGCTTTGAAGACCCTCCTACTCCTCCAGACAAGAACAACTGAGTCCTAGAAAGGGGCGGTCATTGGTCCCACTAATTATTGGCAGAATTGAGACCAACATTGCAGTAGCTTTGCCTTTCTGCCATCATATTCTTCCTCTGTCTTTACTCTACTTATTTGTTGTTTTTCCTCACAATCTTCTGGTGCTAGGTACATAAAGATAGTGATTAATCTGAGTGTCTCAAGAAAGTCCTTTCCAGGTTGGCACTGGGAACAAGAAATCTCAGTGGATAAAAAAACATTAAGTAGTAGCACTTTGTGAATGGCTTCCAAATTAGTCCCTTCCCCCCTTCCCCCCTTTTTTTTCCCTGAAGCACAGTTGCAGGAAACACATTAACTTGAGATGAAACACATATTAGAGAAAGGCTCTCTCCATAGCATTATCTATTACTCTAATGAGCATGAAAAAGGGGAGAGGGGACGTGCTCTCTCTAGCTATTATTGCCTCCACTATAGAGTTGACATACACAAGCTCATTATTGCATTATGTTTTATTCAACAAAATAACTTTAATGTTGTAGCTTAAATTGAATTTGCTAAAACATCTTCATCTCCAGCCTAATGTGCCTCCAGTGTCTTCTTGGTGCCTGCCTTTTCTCCAGAATTATAGTGCTGAAGCTATGGAAATGGCGAAATTATATGCAATCTGCAAAACAATGTGGCTATAACGTGGTAATTGGCCTTGCACATAATTAAAGGAACATTTTCTCCTCAGAGCTGTTCCATCGAAGACCCAAAGGCTATCATTGTACAAATCATCCACTTAGGCAAACCTTTATTCCTAGTAGATTCTAAAAAATCTGGTTATGCAAACAGATTTGCTTATTCAGTAACATTAATGGCTCCTCACAGTTAAAAAATAATCAAGGTGATTGACCTATAATATGCCTCCTCTGTGACCGAGTGTCATTTTCATTTTGACGGTTGGGAACTTTTTGACTCTGTGAAAATTATTCACAGCTGGCATCAGGACCCAGGGAAGAAAATCTCAAAAACCAACAACCTGTGTATTCCCAGCCTGTTAATCAAAAGAAAATCACTTCAACTGGATTAGGGTCTTGTACCTGGTAGAAAGGCTCTTACAAACAATGGAATTGGATTCTTAGATGTGACACCCTTTTGAACCAGTTCAAATTCTTGATTGATAGACACTTGCTGGAAAATTGCTTCAGTGTCTGTACAATAGCTGAACTTCTGTTTTTTATTTTTACTTTTTAAAAAGCAGCATTACATGTTTTGAGAACTTTCAGAAGTTATTTTTGTACATGATCTTTACAAATGGTCCTGAATAACTCTTACTAAGAAAACTTCCAATTAGTGTTTTTTGGGAAGATGTCTAATGATTGGTTGGTTTTAATTATGAATCTCTTCCCTTCATTTGTCCCCTAGGTTTTATTCTTACTTCTCCATACCTTTTTTATGGGGTGGTGGGAATCACCTACTCCCGAGGTCCTTACATTTTGTTATTGGCATTCCAAAACTCTCTGTATGACCCTGCTTTGGCATATCCAACTGCCCACTGGTTGTATCTACTTGGATGTCCCTCTTGAACTTGATCTCAGCTTATCATTTCTCTCCTGATTTCCTCTTCTGCCTGGGTTCATGAGGTCCAATTCACATTATGATCCACTAAGCTTCCAAGAAACTTAGATGTCATCCTGTATCCCTCCTCCTTCCTTAGTCAAGTTAGTCCACCTCTCCTCTCCATCCATATCACCACAGCCTCGGTCCAGCCAACCATTTTGTCTTACTTGGGTTATTCCAGTTTCCCACTTGGTCTCCTTGCTACTTATCCATCCTCTGAAGCCAGACTTTTCTTTTTATAGCACAAAGATGATCATTACTCCTCTACTTAATGACACCCCTGACTCCCTTTGTCACAGAATAGACATGACTGTCAAGAACCATTATGATTTGGCTCCAACTTATTTCTACATTCCTCAGCTTTTACTCTTACAGTTATATAAATTTCTTTCATCTCCTCAAATGTTCTTTCAGCTCTCAGTCTTTGCATATGCTCTTTCCTCTGCTTGGAGCAATCTTCCACCCTCTTCCTTATTCACCTGGATAACTCCTATCACCTTCTAGTCTTCAACTTAAAGGTTGTTTGATGGAGGAAGTGTTTCTGACCACCTAATACTAGATTAGGCGCCCCTTTCATGTGCTCCTCTTGGCCTATGTGAGCCCTCATCCTAGCACTGTGAGTCATAAATGATTTTACAATGGTTTATTTCCCTCATGAAATGCAAGGCTCATTGAGGAGAGGGCCCAGGGGGGTTCAGCATTGTACTTCCAGTTTCTGACATTTAACAAAGCTTATGTTGTTTCCCACATACCATGTGGTCGGTTTTAGGGCTGTGCACTCAAGTTCTGATGCTGGAGAATGACCTTCTTAGTGTTCATTCTGAGTTGGCTTGGAGAAAATCCAGTAGGCACTTCCCAACCTATGAAACAAAAGGTGAACATACACCTGAAGTTCTTCAATTTCAGGATGAATTAGGATTCCCTGGGAAGCTTGTTACAAATGTTGACTCCTGTGAGCCATTATTAAAGAGTCAATGGGTTAGTTGAGTCCTTCTCAAAATATATCCAGAATCCAAGCCCCTCTTCAGCACCAGTCTGGACTGAACCTCTGTCAACTCCCACCTGAGTCAGTGCAATATCTCCTCGCTGGTCTCCTGCTCCTGCCCTTGTTCTCCCAGAGTCTATTCTCCTAGAGCAGCGGGAGTGATCATTTGAAACAGAATTCAGGTCACACCAGTTCTCTGCTCAGGACCCTCCAGTATCCCCTATGTCACACGGTCTCCTATGACCTGACCCCTAATTTGCCTCCTTTCTGTTCTCATTTGCTACCGCTCTCCTCATCACTCCCTCTGCTCCAGCCGCAATGGTCTCTTCATTGTTCTGTGACTATACCAAGTGTGCCCCTGCCTCATGGCCTTGGTACTTGCTGTTCCCTCTGCCTGGAACACTGTTTCCCTAGGCATCCATATCGCTTTCTCTGTCTCTCCCTTCAGCTCTCTCATCGCTCAGTGAGCCTTTCATAGATTCTCTGTCTAAAATGGTGATACCCACATTTCCTCCCATACTTCCAATTCTCCTCCTTGCTTTGTTTTCTCCTTCATTTTCATCTGTAGTGCATACGTATTAAAAGCATTTATCTTATTTATTTGCAGTTCCTCCCACTAGACTGTCAGTTCTATGAGAGCAGAATTTTTGTCTGTTTTGTTCACTGCTGTATCTCCAGGACCCGGGACAGTGCTTGGCACATAGGGAGCATCCCATAAATATCTGTTAAATGAATGGTTAAACTGGAATCTGCATTTTTTTTTATTGTGGTAAATACACATAACGTAAAATTTATCATTTTAACCATTTGAAAGTGTACAATTTAATACATTCACTATGTTGGGCAACCATCGCTGCAGCTTTTATTTATTTTTTTCCAGAGCTTTTCTATCACTTCAAAAAGAAACTCCTCACCCATTCACAGTCACTCTTCACTCCCTCCCCAGCCCCTGGCAACACTAGTCTGCTTTCTGTCCCTATGGCTTTGCCTATTTTGGATATTTTATATAAATAGAATCATATAATATGTGGCCTTTTGGGCCTGATTTCTTTCACTTAGCAAAATATTTTTTGAGGTTCACCAATATACAGGAACCTGCATTTCTATGAAGCCTAGAGATTCTGAAGCAAATGGTCTGAGCACCTCATACCTCCTCCCAAATCTCTCTCCCCACCCCATCCCTCTCTCTGAGAGCTGCTTCAGGCATCCCTGTGATTCCCCTCTGCTTTCACACTGATACTTTCTTAAGTTGCATCTTGCTCTGAATCCTTGGGTTTCTGCCCACACACACTGTCTGTCCTGGGAGGAAGAGCCATGTGCTTCTCATGGACATGTGCTTTTCACAGCACCTCTTCTCTCTTACATCTGTTTTTACTCTCTCACCTGCTTTATTTCCCCTCTAAGGCCACCAACCTGTATCCCCCTCCCACACCTGAAGTGGGTGACTTCTTTTTGCATCCTATTAACAATGATTTCAAGCACAGGTTTTGGGGGAAGAAATAATGATTTTTGAGTCCCAGCTCTAGTGGGACTCAAGCTAGTGAGTACACTAGCTATGTGACCTTGGATCAGTTCCCAACGACCAAAACCAGATTACAAACAAGGGGTTATCCCACAGCTTTGGAAAAAAGATTTCAACCCTACACAGTGAGTCTAAGATGCTGAACTTAAATCCACCCTGAAACCTCCTGCTTTCTCATCTAAGTTCAACGTCACCTGGAGGCTTGCAGGGCAGGGCTAGTGACCACTTAGGGAGCAGTGATGCTTTGAAAAGGCAGCTGAGAATTGTGTTGTTGATGGATGGCACTCAGAGTGCAAATTAACTCTGACAGAGAAACTCACCCCGCTGGGGAAAATGTGACCAAGGCTGGCGGCCATGCCAGGATGGAGGGTTTTTCCTGCAGGCTCTCCTAAGTGCAAACAGCCGGAAGGTTTTGCTTTCTGAGCTAAGCGGAACCGTGTTCCTCACTGCACATTGCCACTCTGCAGCAAATGTTTATTCCTGTTGTATTGATTAAAAGTGCTTACAGAAGAGGTTTGAAGGGAGTGGTGACACCGTGAGTTATGGCTCTGCCAGCTGCCAGTGGAGCTGGCTGCTCTGCACGGCTATGCAAGGGTGTTTTGAAAAGTGGCTGGGCCCATCAGGAGTGACCGAGTGTAAATGATGCTGTCACGACATCTTGTAACCTGATTGGGGCTGTATTTGCAGAGCCCAAACCAGGAATCTTGTTCAGATGCGTAAATAAGCTTTACTTCCTTACCTCTGCTGGACCCCATCTGCTCTTTACCCAGCTCTCTATCCAGCAGTGCTTTTAGCACCAGTGACCCAGTGCCCTCTCTCCTTGCGACTGCCTCTCAGCAGGGGCTAGGAGGAAATCCTTGATGAAATCAATTATAGGACTGTTTGGAGGACTCTGGCTAGCCCCTAAGGTGTTTGGATTTTTAAATTGGTTACTAGTTATCTCAAATGAGTTCCTAATTAGCAGAGCTTCAGGCATTGTAAGGAAATGAGGTATAAATATGTAAATATTGTGAGGAAAGTCTCTCTCCCCTATTCCTGCCCCACGAATGGCTTTTACTTATCTTGGCTTCCTTTCTTTGAGCCTAGCCATTTTTCTAAACTTTCAGTGAGGGTCCCTGGGGGTGTCTTCTTGGAGATGATTATTTTTAAGTCAGGTTTGTAAATTAGGACAGCTTGATGAAATCATGCAATACACTCTTTGCTGTGGCAGACTGTGTCCTCCGAGAAGATGGCCACAATAATATTTCCAATCCTCTGGATTCTTCTAGAAACTTGTCACACCCCCATGGAGAGGTGGAGTACAGTTCCCCTCCCTTTGAATCTGTTTCCACAAATAAAACGTGGTGGCAGGGGCTTGCTGTGACTTTGGAGGCTGTTAGAAAAGCCTGTGCAGCTCCCTCCTGGCTCTCTTTACAAGTTCACACTTTGAATGCAGCCACTGTGCTGTGCGGAAGCCCACGCAGCCCGTGGCAAGGCCCACCTGGAGAGGACCCGCCGCCCACAGCCCTGGAGGCTCTCAGCTGACACTGGCACCAAATATTCAGCTGGAATGAGCCATCTGGAGAGGGGTCCCTTCAAGCCCCACTCAAGATGCGATAGGATAGTAAGAAGCTTGGAAAATTCCTGGGAAAGTAGAATGGGGGAACGAAGACAAGAAAATGAAACAAGGCCAAACAGTTTGAGCAACTTACAGCCAGGTTGGTGAACCGCAAGACCTCATCTCCCCTACTTGAGGACCTTTGAGAGTGAATGGTTCATACCTCTCCTCCCTAACCAGAGAATACATAGCTTAAGTCTCCCTGATCTGGGAAAATAGAGAACAGAGACCCAGTTAATGTCATTTGTGCCAGCTAAATGCAAGGACAGATGAAGTCAGGGGAACAAATAAAAACAACAACAATAAAAACCATTAAAAGCCAGACAGACTCAAGATAAAAGTAAAACAGTACAATAGACCAGAGAATATTCTCAAAGAATATCATACCTATACACTCATTTTTCTGTATCAGCATATTAAAAATGCAAGTGGAAAGCTAGTGAATATCCTTTTTTTAATTTTAATTTTTTAAATTGTTGTTCTGTTACAGTTGTCCCCATTTGCCTCCGTTGTTCTCCCCGTCCCGCCACCCCCTACTTCCACAGTCAGTCCCCACCCTGTTGTCCATGTCCATCGGTCACATAAGTGACCTCTTCTTTGACTAGACCCTTCACCTGCTTTCCACAATTTTCCCCCTTCCCCCTCCCCTCTGGTCACTGCCAGTCTGTTCCTTGTTTCCATGCCTCTGGTTCTATTTTGCTCGTTTGTTTGTTTAGTTCACTATGTTCCTCTTATAGATGAGATCATGTGGTATTTGTCTTTCACTGACTGGCTTATTTCACTTAGCATAATAGTCTCCAGTTCTATCCATGCTGTCACAAAAGGTAGGAGATCCTTCTTTCTGCTGGGTAGTATTCCCTTGTGTAAATGTACCATGATTTTTGATCCACTTATTTACTGATGGGCACTTAGGCTGTTTCCAGCAATTGTAAATTGTGCTGCTGTGAACATAGGTGTGCATAAGTTCTTTTGCATTAGTGTTTTGGGATTCTTAGGGTAAAATCCCAGCAGTGGGATCAGTGGATCAAAAGGCAGTTCCATTTTTAGTTTTTATGAGGAAATTTCATACTGTTTTCCACAGTGGCTGCACCAGTCTGCATTCCCACCAACAGTGCACTAGGGTTCCCTTTTCTCTACATCCTTGCCAGTACTTATTTGTTGATTTATTAATGATGGCCATTCTGACTGGTGTGAGGTGGTATCTCATTGTGGTTTTAATTTGCATCTCTCTGATGACTAGAGATGTTGAGCATCCTTTCATATGCCTATGGGCCCTCTGCATGTCCTCCTTGGAGGTCCTATTAAAATACCAATGATTATTTCACAGATTTAGAACAAACATTTCAAAAATATATGTGGAACCACAAATGACCCTGAATAACCTCAGAAATCTTGAGAAAGAAGAACAAAGTAGAGATCACAATAACTGATACCAAATTATGTTACCAGGCCACTATAAACAAAACAGTCTGGTACTGGCATAAGAACAGACACATAGACCAATGGAACAGAATAGAGAGCCCAGAAATAAACCCTTGTCTCTATGATTAATTAATATTTGACAAAAAGGGCAGCATAAAATGGAGTAAAAGTAGCCTCTTCAACAAACGGTGTTGGAGAACTGGACCTGGTACATGAAAAAAAGTGAAATTGAACCACCAAGTTACATCACACACCAGAATAAACTCAAAATGTACAAAAGACTTAAACATAAGCTGTGACACCATGAAAGTCCTAGAGGAACACATAGGCAGTAAAATTTTAGGTATCCCATGCAGCAATATTTTCACTGATATATCCGTTCGGACAAGGGAAATAAAGGAAAGAATAAACAAATGGGACTACATCAAATTAAAACACTTCTGCACGGCTAAAGAAAACATCATCAAAATGAAAAGAAACCAACCACATGGGAAAACATTTGCCAATGATACCTCAGACAAGGGTTTGATCTCCAAAATATGTGAAGAACTCATGTGACTCAACACCAGGAAGACAAACAATCCAATTAAAAAATGGGCAAATGACCTGAATATTCTGTTGAAACCCTCCCCTAAGATTTTCACCCAGAGAAAAAAAGATAAAAAGTCCTCAGGACAAAGACTCAATGTGGGCTCACTCTAGAGCATGCCCATACCCCTTCCTGGGCATGAACCTTTTATTTCCTCCTAAACTGTAAGGGCCCCAAGAAGACTTGCAGCCAGGGAAGCAACTCGACAGCTTCACCTGGGCTTATCCCCTGATCCCGTCTCAAGGGCTCCCTTTTCTCTGACTCCCTGGTGAGCTAAAAGCAGCCCTGCCTTAGCTCACTTTTGTCTCTGTGACCTTCACTTTTCTATAACTCTAGGGAGTCAAAGCAGAGCACTGCTTATGCTCTCTCCTGTTATGTCTTCTTCTTCTCTTTTAAGATTTTATTTATTTATTTATTTTTAGAGAGAGATAAAGGGAGGGAGAAAGAGAGGGAGAGAAACATCGATATGCATGAGAACTGTCTATTAGCTGCCTCTTGCATGCCCCCACCTGGGGACCTGGCCTGAAACCCAGGCATGTGCCCTGACCGAGAACCTTTTGGTTTGTGAGATGGCACCCAACCCACAGAGCTACACTGGTCAGGGCTCCTGTTACTTCTTTTACCCTAAGTCCTTCCTTTGTTTCACTGTCCCCAGTCTTAATAAATGTGCTCTCAAAATCACCTGGTCTTGTGGAATCTTTCCTGCATGAAGTCAAGAACCCACACTACAGGCTGGCCTGTGGTAGACCTGCTCTGGGCCAGTTCCCGTTCGGCAACAAAGACACCATGGCTGATACTGTGAAGAGCAGAAATGGGCCTTTCCTGTGGAGCCCTGCCCAAGTCACAGCTTTGTTGGTGGAACAAATGGTGTATTTTTTAAGCCACTCAATTTTGGGGTGGTTTGTTGTACAGAAACAATCAGAACATCTACTTTGCATAAAGCCCTTGTAATTAAGAGGCCTCTGGAGTCAGAATGCCTGGGCTCAAATCCCCTTTCTATTCTGTATCATCTAGGCGACTTATGGCAAATTCCTTAACCTCTTTGTTTCTCAGATTCTTCATGTGTAAAATAGGGATGATAATATTTACCTAATGGGTGTTGTGAAGGTCTAAAATAGTAGTAGTAGTAGCAGTAGTAGTAGTAGTAGTAGCAGTAGTAGTAATTTGGATGGGTGATTCTATCCCATAAATCTGATGCCTGTTATAATGCCAGGCTAGACACTGAGGAGAGCAGGGTGAGAAAAATAGCTCTTGTCCCTGCATCCTGAAATTTAAGTCTATAGGGCACATGGACCTTAAACAAATAAACAATAAGGCAACATATGATGGCCAGTTCTAAGTGACACTTAGGCTAAGACTTGGATGAGGGGTAGGTGTTAGCAGATGGAAAGCCGAGGGAAAAGCATGTGTGGAGGCTCTGAGGAACGAAAGAGAGGACTTCTGCGCCCAATTTGGGCCTCACTCTATATATCACTATTGTGCACCTTTCTTCGAGCATCTGTAAGCACTTCTTCCTGGCAAACATCTACATGGTTTCTGGTTCCTTTATATAGAATTGCACCAATGCCCATGGTTTGAAATATCCTCAGGGCTGCTGGCTCTGAAAACAAAACACAATGAACACAATAAAGTGTACATCAGTCAGGATTCTTGGCTGCAAGCAACAGCAACTAACCTCGTTTCTGAAGCAAGCAGGGAGTCCATTGAAAGTTATTCCGAGGGCTCTCAGAATACACAGGTAGCTGTGGGACAAAACTTGGAGATTTGGCAGGAGTGTGTGTGTGTGTGTGTGTGTGTGTGTGTAGCCAGCCAGCTTGAGTTATTCATTGGGATAGAACTGACCTCTGTCTTTGCAACCTTTTTTCGAGAGTCAGAGCCCTGATAGCAAGCATAGTGGTGTTTGGGAAAGGGGTTTGCAGTGGGAAATGGACTTTAGGATATGCCCCTGCCAAGGGCTTTGTGGTTAACAGGGCCCTAATTCATAATCAAAGTTCAGCACCCATTTGCAGCAGCCTGCCATACACAATGTGTATCAGGGAAAAGCAAAAGACTAAACCTTCACTTCCTGTGCTGTGTTCCTGCTGGCTTAGCTGAACCTTATAAAGGAGTTCCTGGGATGGCATTTCAACCAATGGGCTGAAACCTGCCCTGTCCAATTGGAGCTTCGCAGTTATATCCTCATTTGCATATTTACTGACCAATCAGAGTGGCTCCATAATGACAAATCAAGAAGCACAATTCTGACCATTCAGGACAGTGCTATTTGGACAAATGAAACTCTGCAAATTGGGATTCCTCAGGGACAGGGTTTGGGGGTGGAGGTGGCACTTTCTCTATAAATTGTACCCAAGGGTACATTTCCCTGTTTTGCAAACTGTTTACCTGAATAAAATGTCTTCTTTTACTGCAACTCGTATTGGGGACTCCTGTTGGCATTAGATTGATGACAGCAAACTTATGTTGACCCTCCAAAGACAGATCTGGATGCTAATGGAGGTGCCAAACACAGACCGACAAGTGTCTACTATCCCATCTTTCTTGGAATGCTTTTCATGGAGAACGAGAGGATGGCTGTGTGCCCTGTCCTCCCTGGCTTCTTTGAGAGAAGTAATGACTCTAGAATTCATTCTGCCTTTTCTCCACCTTCTTCTCCTGATGGGAAGCACCACGAGGGTGTGAGGACTTTGTCTGACCAGGAGGCGAGTGCCGGCCTTATTGCAAGGCAGTGGCGCCACATAAAGATGTTCTCACGTGACATCACCACTTTAGACTCATTCCTAATTTACTTGTGGCTTTTATAGCCTTGGCTTTCTGACACAAGTGTGCAACAGTTGTCATTTATGGGACATGGTTCAGCCTCAAGGCTGGTCTTCCGCATTTCTCCTCTGCTCTGAACTTTCATTTTATTGGGAATAAGCCAAAGTATCCTCTCATTTGTGCCCAGTGCAGACCTTGGTTCTGAACTTGAGATGGAAAATTGTGACCCTTTGTCGATATGTGAGTGGATTTGACCCTGAGGCATTCTGGGCTTCCCTGGGGTGGGCTGAAGAGGAGGGGCAGGAACACTGAGCAGAATGAGTTTGAGGGAACCGACTCAGCTTCAATGAGGAGGTGGTGAATCCCAGCATTCTCAATGACCATGTACGGAGGAGAATGGAAAATATAGGTAGGCTTTGGGCTGGTGATGCTATCCAAAGGGGTCTAGCCATGGGGGTGGGACTACCAGCTGCAATTCTGAACCAGTGCAGATCCTTAATCCAATTTTGGTGCTCTGAGAATTGGGAAAATGGTGCTATCCCATGCCTCAAGATATGGGCAATAGAGTCTAGTCTCTTGGGGGGGGGCTGGGAGGGTCTTGGCATAGTGACTAGAATTCTGGCTGTGACACTTAGTGAAAGTGTCTTAATTTCTGTGAATCGTAATATCCTCATCTGTAATATGGAGATAAAATGGAATCCATACCTCAAAGGGCTATTCCAAGAATGAATTGGTATGATGCCTGGTAAGCTCTCATCGTACTTCCTGGTACCTAGAAAGTGCTCAGAATTTGTTAGCTATTGTTAACAAATCCTCAGAGTCTGTGGCTTCCTGGGCATGCTGGTGGATCCCTCAAGCTTGGTGCAGGACCACTACAAATAATTCTACAGCAGCAAGGTGGCTTCCTAGGACCTTGGCTGGTACACCTGACTTTGCTTGCCCAAACTGGGTTGACATCTTCAATGCCTCTGCCTAAGGCTGCAGGCTCCCTCTGAAATGGCTGCAGACACTACCACATCTCCACAGGCAGTACCCTCAGAGTCTCCCCATTCTTCTTTGAAACTCCTCTCTCCCTGGGATCCTTAGGTCTTTTCTCTCTACCTAGCCTATTTGGACACCCAGCTTGCTTTCCTGCCTCCCAGGTTGCTCATTTCTTTAGGTAGACTACTGGCTAATGCAGGCACCAAGTGCCAAGCCCATGTTCCCACACACCCAATCCTAGGTAATTCAGGAGGAGTGGTCTGGTACCCCTGACTGCCTGTTCTTTTGGGTAGAGGTTGATTTAAAGAGTGGAGTCTTCTCCAGCTTCTGCAACTGAGGAGGATGGAGGGTCAGGAACCAATGGCCTTTGCTCTTGACTGATGATATTCTTGGTCTTTTGGTTTCTGTCAGCTAAGCTGGGTGTTGAGGATCAGTTAAAATATTGACCTCACTAAAGGCCAGAGGGATGGGTGTCTTGTCTTCATCTCTTCTTGGGGGGTATTCTTCCAGAGTTCTGTATCTAACTCATTGAAACAGAAAAGGGCATGTATTGGTTGGTATAACCAGACCAGGGATCAGCTCTCTGTTGTCCATGTTATCGTTCCCTCTCATCTCTATATCTTGTTTTTTTTCTTTTTGGCTCCTACTTTAGATGGAATTTTTATATATGGTAGGGATCGTGGCAGGAGTGTCTTGGACATTCCTCGTGACTTTGTTGTCAGGAAGAAAATTGACTGCCCTCTCCTGGGTCCAACGTGAAAATTCCCAGGAAAGGGTTATAATGGGCCCTCCTGGGCCACCTTTCCACATGTAGACGAGGGATTTTGGGTACAATGATTGGCACAACTTGAGTCCAGGGTTGGGTTGGCTGCAGCTGTTACCAGAAGCACCTGGGTGGTGGGAGTGGTGGCACGGACAGGGCCACCGGGAGAAATCACTGTGCAGTGGGTCTATCACGATGGGAGATTCTGACAAAGCTGTTTGCAATGGACTGTGTCTTAGCCACTTCAACTCTGCTTTGGAATAAGGCAGGCAACCAGTGCATTTATGAATAAGATATATGATTTTGTTATGGCAGAAATGAGTGTGAAGTTAAAACAAAGAAACCCAAAGAGAGTTATTAGTGACCCGGAAATGACAAATCAGTTATGCCTTATTGTCCTTGATTATTTGTAGTTTTGAAGCATGGGTGAATATGAGATCAGGGTAAAGGTGAGTTCTTAAGCTCTCAGCCTGGAGACAATTTGAAAATGGAAACCCTCTATTTCCGGTTACCATGGGATCTGCACAAATCTTGACTATGCCAAGAATATGGGCTGTGATCATAGGAGGAAATGATTCCAAGAGTTGAGAACCTCTGCTGACCAAACGAGGTAGCTTCTTAGAGATGCCTTGAGCTGTAAGTACAGCCAAAACATTGTATTTGAGGTTTCCGTGTAGACGTATTTTGGAAATATGTTTATTTTCTTATTTGTATAATTCTACATTGTCCTAGAGGGTAGCCTGCATGGCTTTTAGCTTAATAATATACAAGGTGGGTAGTGTTTGCAGAGGGATGAGGTCACTTAACTACATGGGCAGTGCCACATTTTTAATTAACTATTGATTTGTAGGATTGTGTATTGAGGTTAATCAGGTACAAGAAGAACAGATAACTTTACTTGGCTTTCTTTAAACTCAAGCATATAAATCTGATGTGGAGTGACTGTATGTTAGAAATGGAACTTTTTTTTTTTTTGTCTAGAAGTAATCAATGCAGTCTCAAAGCTGAGAATAAAAGCACAATTCAACCTTCTCCTATTTGTGAGAATCCATGTTTTATTTTCTTCTTGGGTTATGGAGGAAAGGGGACATATTTCTTTCTTGTTTTGGAAAAACCTCACTACTTGTGGTGAGGAACAGCTCCTCCTCTGGAAGGGACAAATGCAGTATTTTCCCAATAAGGAGTCACCGTGCACTCCCAGGCATAGCTGGGGTTAAAGTGCAGGGGTTCGTCAGGGCAGCAATGTTGTTGAGCTTCCTACTAACTCAAGAATACATGCAGGTTAAATTTTAATTTCTAGTGACAAGGATGAGAAAAACGCACCAAGTGAGACTGCAGACTTGCTGAAAGATTGCTGTTTCTTGATGCATAAAGCAGGATTGCATTTGCTGTGAGTGTGGGGTCCAAGAGTGAATTTTAATAACCACATGGTTCTTTATCTGGCAGCCTCCCAAGAGATCCTGGAGCTCACATCTTTCTTTACTGAATCAAAACCAGCAAACAAGTAGCTCACTTAGCCGTCATTTTAGAATTTGGTAATGGCTATAGTTCTTCCAGTCTGGGTGGAGAAAAGCTAAGAAGAGGGTGCCCAAGGTATCAAAGTGTTTTTGCACAAGGTTTGAGGTTCTAGAGAGTCACTCTTAGTGACCTACTTAGAACCCTTTGTGATGTCCTATGTTTTTTAAAAATTGCAGTTTATGTTTAATATTATTCTGTATTAGTTACAGATGTATAGCATAGTGGTTAAACAGTCATGTATTTTACAGGGTGGTCCCCCTGATATTTCAAGTATACACCCGGCCCTATATATTCCTATGTTCTTTAGATGTACTTGTTGACTCTTGGGTACAAAGGGCAGGTCGGCACCTCTTCCTTTGGTGAGCAGCTCTCTCCCACCTTCAGAGCAATCTTGTTCAGTTCTTGCGGTTCAGGGTGGTCATGTGACTCATGCTTGTCCAATCAGAGGGCTTGATCCTGCTGGCAAGATTGATTGGTTTGGGAATGGACATATCTAAGAATATCTCTGTTGCAACCACTTTCTGCCATTGTAGAGAGAAAGTAGCCATGGACAACATATGAATGTATGGACATAGTGTTCCAATAAAACTTTATTTACAAAATCAGCTGGTGGGCCAGATTTGAACTGCAGACTACAGTTTGCTGACCCTGAAGTTAGGCTGAGTGGTACATGTCATTACCCTGGTAACTGTTATCAGTCTAGTCAACATGTCCTACAGTTGACCTAGTTATGCTGAAGGGAACTTACATTTCATGTATGGAGGAGAGGGTTTCTCTGCATCCTCCTGGGAATGAAGATGGAGCATGAAGCCCCAAATGACATCACAGCCATGCTGTGATCAGGCAGGGAACCAGCCTCAGGATGGAGTGCACATTGAAGTTGGCAGAGGAGAGAGATTGAAAGAGTCTGGGATCTTGATGGAATTATCCAGATGCATAAAGTACCTGGACCTTTCTCTACCACTGGCTTGCCACTTGTGTGAGCAGATCACACAGATTTCCTTACTGGATGAGCCAGTGTGAGCCTGGATTTTCTGTTACTTGACTTCAAGAGCATTCTAACCAGTACAAGGTTCAAATAGATTGGAATGAATCTGTGGATCTGAGTGGCTTAGGGGACATACCTTAAATTTCTGAGGGTGATTTCAAGAGGGGAAGCTGTACATTCTTCAGGTTACCTCGGACCCGGATTGTATGCCGAGTGGAAAATGTGCTCAGAGCAGGAGAGTATGCATTTGGGACCCAAGAGTGTTGTCATGAGGCTATTGTTTGTCTTTTGACTAAATTTGGAAGTAATTCATAATTGTTTTGGATGCATTGATCTAGGATAAAATGTTCTCGAAGAAAATAAAGACACAAGAGTTTCAACCAACTGCTTCAGGTTGAAGGCAGGGGGTAGGCTGGGGACACTTGGGGTGAGGGGTGGATGGGTGGTACTTGCAGCTGAACATTTTTTGCCTTTAACTCTGATCCCACTCATTTCTCTCGGGTTTTACCCGTGTGTTTTAGGAAGGAGCACCTTTATAAAGTTTTTGTTTGTTGAGAAAATATACATAACAGAAAATTTACCATTTTAACCATCTTAAGTGTAGTATTTAGTCATGTAAAGTAGTTCATATTGTTATGCATCCATCACCACCACCCATCTCCAGAACTTTTCATCTTTCCACCCTGAAACTCTGCACCCACTAAACATTAACACCCATTGTCCTCTCCCCCAACTGCCATTCTACTTTCTGCCTGTGAATTTGATGACTGCAGGTGCCTCACCTAAGTGGGTTCATATAAGATTTGTCTTTTTGTGTCTGGCTTATTTCACTGAGCATGTCTTCATGTGTATCCATGTTGGAGCATGTTAAACTTTCATTTTTAAAATTTTTGTCTTTTATTTATTTTTTGGAGAATGGTACATTTTTAGAAATTGTTATCCCAGATGGTGAGTTCAGAAAGAGAGAGGTACAAGGAGACACTGGGACTAACCTAGAATAAAAGAATCAGTTTGTACCCCGAGGCTCTGCTCAATATCAGCATGTTGGCTGTTGTAGTTTCTCTTTATCTGTTTCCAGAAAAGGTCCTTGAGACTCTGCTCGCTCTGATCTCCCGTGTGTCTGTGCTGAGATCCTGTCACAAGGCAGAGTGGGAAGATCGTAGGTTGTCATTTCCTAACCCCAAGACCTTGGGGTTCTGAGCCTCAATTTCTTCATCTGTAAAATGTAGATGACTCTGGTGTGTGTGTGTGTGTGTGTGTGTGTGTGTGTGTGTGTGTGTGTGTGTATGTCCATGTCCATGGGTCATTCATACATGTTCTTTGACTAGTCCCTTCCCCTTCTTTCCACTATTATCCCCCTCTCCCCTCCCCTCTGGTGGCAATCAGTCTGTTACTTGTTTCCATGCCTCTGGTTCTATTTTGCTTGTTTGTTTGTTTTGTTCATTAGGTTTCTCTTATAGGTGAGATCATATGGTATTTGTCTTTCACCGACTGGCTTTATTTACTTAACATAATAGTCTCCAGTTTCATCCATGCCATCACAAAAAGTAGGAAATCCTTTTTTCTTTCTGCTGGGTAGTATTCCATTGTGTAAATGTACCATGATTTTTGATCCACTCATTTAGGCTGTTTCCAACACTTGGCTATTGTAAATTGTGCTGCTGTGAACATAGGTGTGCATAAGTTCTTTTGTATTGGTGTTTCGGGATTCTTAGGGTAAAATCCCAGCAGTGGCATCAGTGGATCAAAAGGCAGTTCCATTTTTAGTTTTTTTGAGTAGTTCCATACTGTTTTCCATAGTGCCTGTACCATTCTGCATTCCCACCAATAGTGCACTAGGGTACCCTTTTCTCTACATCCTCACCAGCACTCGTTATTTGTTGATGTATTAATGATGGCCATTCTGACTGATGTTAAGCAATATCTCATTGTGCTTTGTCTTTTTAAAGCCCGCATGAAGTGAACACAATACAACAAATAAACAAAATTTCCATTCCTTCAATAAGTACATTTTTAGTACTCAAGTGTGCCAGGCACTGAACTAGGCTCTGGGGCTGTCTTGGAGCACCCAGGCTTGTGGGGAGACAGACATGAATCAAGCTGGCACAACACAAATAACAGCAAATGTTTATGGAGTGCCTACTACATGCCAGGCATATTTCTAAGCACCTTACTGATGTCAGCTCTGTTAATCTTTATAGCAGCATGCAGAGGAAGGTGCTTTTATAACACCCACTTTTTAGATGAGCAAACTGAGGCACAGAATGATTAAGTAACATGCTCAAAGTCAACATTTAAAAGGGGAGAAATGAGGCTTCATCCACAAGTTCCTGACTCCCTAACCTGCATTCCTAAATAGGACACCATCTCGCTTCTGTGTCATAAAATGATATGGAGAAACACAACTAGATGGTCCATGAGAAAATAATAGTTAAAGATCTAATTTATATTGAGGTGTTTGCAGAAGACCCCTGGGAGGAGGTGGCATTGAATAAGAGATGTTAAGGAAAAGAAGCCAGGCTTGCAGAACTAGGTGTGTGTGGGGAATTAAAGAGAGGCAGAGCTGTGACCTGTGTGGCTCAGTTAGTTGGGCATTGTCCTGTGGGGTGAAACGTCACTGGTTTGAATCTGGTTAGGGCACATGCCTGGGTTGGGGGTTTGGTCCCCTGGTGGGGCGCCCCCAAGAGGCAACCAATCAATGTTTCTCTCTTGCATTAATGTTTCTCTCCCTCTCTTTCTCCCTCCCTTCCCCTCTCTCTGCAAATAACTAATAAAAAATAAGAGAGGCAGAAGGAATGGTGCATGCAAAAGTCCTGAGGTAGGCAAGACTTTGGGGGCATTTGCAGTATAGAAAGCTCCTGCAGCTGGGATTGTTGAATTGGAGGTGCCCTTGAGACTTGGTACAGTGCCTGGCACATTGGCAGAGCTTTTCAGAGAGATAAAAAATCAGAAGAGCCGGGGAAACAAGATTTCAGGGAAAGCGTGCTTCCCCAAGCCTCTGAGTGAGCACAGCAGGTATCATCTCACGACATTAGCATTAGGAGCAGATGAATTCCACCTGGTCATCCCTGGCCTCCTGTTCCAGGTGTGGGTCCTGCAGGGGACCTTTTTGCTGGAGAATCCTGGTGGGGTTTTTTGGGTCCCCACCTTTTGAAGAATCCTCTATTGTTGAATTCGTTGTGATCTTTTCCTTTTTTCCCCCATCAGCCTTGGAATGGGAAGACGGTAACTCCAACCTGCTTTGAAAGCGGAGCAAATAAAGCTCTTTTACAATTGGTTCCATTGTAGAGAGAGCTTTAGACTGATTTATTCAAATCAATTCTGGATAAAAGCCATAAAAGAGAGCTTAAGAATGAGTTGTTTCCCCAGGAAACCCAGCTGATGGATTAGCACCTGAAGGGGATAGATGCGTGACTAGCTTCAGAGTGGACTGGGGATCAATTGGCGCTTCAGGGCAGACTCAGTGAGCATTTTCCTGGGGCACTGAGGTCAGAGGTGGCCCCCACTGGTGGCTGGGGATGCCCTGCTCCTTAAGCTCCTGGTTGGGGACGTAGGGTCCTATGCTTCTCTTTTTTTATGGCTCTGGCAGGGAAGGAAGCCTTGTTATGAAGCACCTTTTGGGACTACAAGCTGCTATAGCTGGAGGAATCATCAGATAATCTGGTTGGAGCCCCTCCTTTTTGGCAGCGGAGGGCAGGGGTATTGGAGGAAAGTTAAGGTCATCTAGGGAACTGAAGCAGCTTGCCAAGTTAGTGGGAGAGCCAGAATTCAAATTCAAGTCTCCCAGCAACCTTGTCCGGTGCTATTTGCATCACAGCATCAATGTCCTGGCTTAAAAAATACACCCTGACAGTAAGCTCTATCATTAATCCAGTTAAAACACCCATGATTTGATTTAAGTCAATTTCCTTTTCTTTGTTATTACATACACAGAGAAGAATTCATTATCATGGTCTTTATAAATATTATTTTAGTTGAGACTGGAAAATAGGGGGAAAATAATTTCTAAGCTTGCAAAACTCTAATTCATTGAACTTCTATTCATAGGACTAGTTTCTGCCCTTGCTTTTTAAATGCTTATGCTTGTGTCTGTTGCTTACTAGCTGTGTGACTGATCAAGTTACTTGACCTCTCTGAGCGTCAGTGTTCTCATCTGTCTAATGGAAATAGTGCCTGACTCAGAGTTGTTGTCACAATTGGATAGCATGATGCGTATAAAGCAATAGCAGTGCCTGGCTGTATCAACTGTTTAAAAATATTAGCTCCTTTAGAGCTAATAATAATTATTTGCTCAAGGTAACAAACCTGTTCCCAGGTGGATAATATCTGTCTTTTTCCTGCTCTTAGAATGATTTGGCCTGCTTCTCATCCTATTGCTAGGTTTGTTCATGGACACCTTCCTCTCTCCCCAACCCTCCCTATCCCCCTGCCACAGCATCTATGTACACACTGAGCCAGTTACACACACACACTTGGTATATATAACATGGACTCCCCTTTCTTAATTGCAAGTAAGAGAAGGTAGCAAGTGTGGGTGGGTGGTAAGAAATAATCTCAGTCCTACTTCTTAGCCTATTTATTCCCCAAGATTTTCCCTGCTCTGGACTGGGATGGAGTTAGTGCATCCTGGGACTGGCAAGTACAGTGTAGACCCCAGTATTTAACCCCTTTTATCCCTTGTCCCTTCTACAAGGGCTCAGTGCCCAAATCAGTCAGGCATCAGAACCTAGACAAGATACCTCCAGGTAGTGCTTGTGCCTGGTACCTGCACCAGCTGTATCCCTGTGTCTATCATAGAAACTTCCCTTCTTGGGCACAACTTTGATACCATCACAGGTGTGCTCAAATAGTATTAGGTAGAGGGGAAGAGAAGGAAAGAGAATGAGGAAGGATGAGGGAGGGAGAGAAGGATGGGGAGAAAGAAGGGGTGCAAGAAGGTGTGAGAGGGATGGATGCACAGAGAAGGTGAGTCAGAAATTTAGTCATCTATTTCCCGGAAGGAGAGAGCCAGATTTGCTTTGGCCTTGGTGCTGAAGTACAAGTCTAGATGTGAGGGATTGTAAAGAAATGACCCAGGCAGCAAGAAAAGGGGTATGTTCTAGGTTTATCAATGATTATGTATTGATGAAATAGGAAAAAGCCTAGGAGGAATAGATGAAATAGAGAGAGAGACAGAGAGAAAGAGACAGAAAGAGAGAGAGAGAGAGAGAGATGGTTGAAGGAAAACGATGTTTGTAAACACATAGCAGTAGAATGACTTCTGCCTAGATAAAGGGTCAAATGCTACAGGCTCACAATAGGGAGACAACTCTTGTTTTGTTTTGTTTTTTTTTGCAAACATTTCCACTTGCCTACTCAGGAGTGTGTGCATGTGTGTAAGAACAGGGGTTATTCTTACTTGGCATTGGAGCCATTGCTTGGAAAACGATTTTACTCAAGCTCATAAACGAGTATAGATTATAGCTGGGACACAAACACAGGTGCCCTTGCCCACTGGGACTTGCTGAGGGTTGGCAGCTGAGTGGGAGGAAAGATGACAGTTCCATTCTGTCTTAGGAGTCTTTGACTCTTTGCTTGGCCCAAGGGATGCGGAATTTCCTACTCTATTTGGACAATCAAGGGCATCTCCCAACCCATGTAGTTGATTTTTGGTTGTCTCTGATACAATCTTCTGGAGGTGACCAGGGCTTGCCATCTGCCCTCTGTGCCTCACACAGACCTTCCAGGGACTCGCTGCTCTCCACTAAGCCTAGGGCTTTCCATGCAGGGAGACAAGATTTGGACAGGTGGCTGCATCATGGCTTAGCACTCAGGCTCAGGAGACAGATGTACCTGGGCAGATGTACCTCATTTGTGTGACTGACTGTGGTCCTGTGTGAGCTTTCTTCACCTCTTGTTTTGTTACTAGTATAGATGTGGAGGCTCATGGGTGGTGAGTTGGGTTTAAACACAAGAGAGAAGTAAGGATGAGGCTCTTGCTATTGTTAACCCTGGAATTATTACAGAACACATCCTGGTCTTTGCTGGTCCTAAACAGTCAAATCAGTCTGACTTTATAGTGATTTCCAGAAAGTTCTGGGAGGTGGTGTCACTGAGAGGGTGAGTCTGGTTTGAGACAAACAGTTTAGTTGGGTGACTTTGGATCAGTTGCTTAACTTCTCAGAGCTTCAGCTTCCTCATCTGTAAAATGAGGATATTGATGACAACATAATAATAATATCCACCTCAGTGGGTTGTAGTGAAGATTTAATTAGCCAACATACATGAAGCATTTGGAACAGTGTCTGGCATGTAGTAAACTCTCAAAACATCAGCTGTTATTATTTTGCTAATATTGTGACCATGGTTCTTATCGACTGGATGGTGTATGGAAGTAACTTGTATTCTGTCTTCAGTCTTTTTATCTGAAAACTGAGGCTGTGGATAAATAATTACTTCATAGAGTTAGGATGAGAAAGAAATGAGGTAGTTCATAGAAAGTGCCTCACACGGTGGAGGCATCCATAGGCATTTCCCCTTTCCTTTGTTCCTTGCTCCTGTTCAAAATCAAGGTATATTAAATATTGGAGTAAATGCACAGTTTGGTGTTTCTTCCTTTGTGGGAGTCATGGAACTCTTTGTAAATTTAAATGTAGAATCATATCTCCTGAGAAAAAAGGAAATATGGACACACTGTATTTTGCTGTGTATAATGCACACCCATGTTTTTGGCCAAAACGTTCATGAAAAAATTTTGTGTTTTAATTTTTTAATTCAATTATTTATTTATTTATTTATTTATATTTAGATACTTGTCTTTTGTATTATAATGGGATTTTAGCATTTATTTTTGAACATATTGTGGTACAAGAAATATTATGTAACAAATAATTACAAAACGCAAGAACTGATACAAGGTGTTTCAGGTACTACCCACGTATAATGTGCATCCTTATTTTTCCCTAAAAAATTTGGGCAAAAAAAGTGTTCATTATAGACAGAAAAACATGGTATAACTTCAGTGGCTCAATAGTTCATGAGTTTTTATAAGTTCTTATCCTATTGCTCCCCCCAAATAATTTTCATCTCCCCTTCACACAATGAATTAGATAGAATTGTCTGGGAACCGACGTGATGCACAAAAACATCAAACTCTGGTGATAGTGAGATGTTGGGGACCTGAGGGCTCCAGATGGCTTAGCTGTGAGTCTTTCCAGAAGCTTCTGAGCTCAGGACCTTTATCTGCTCCAGGACTCACTGTGCTTATTCCCATTTCTGCTCCATGGCCTGGCCTGGGGCCATTTCATGGCTCGAGATGATGGTGTTGGGGATGGGGGGTGATGTCTTCCTTTTCTCCCAGTGCTGACTCTCATGCACACAGACTGCGTGGGCGCTGCCTTTAATGTTCTTTTCTATAAACTCTGATTTATGGTGCAGTCGTGCCAGGGTGAGGACAGAGATTCATCCTTGCAGTAAGTGTTGTATATGTACTAAAAGGTTCTTACAGCAATCAGGATCCCATGACAGAAAGCAGTGGGACACAACACACACCCATTTAGCAAGAGCAAGAGGAGGGGAAACTTGGATGGTCAAGACGGGATATCCATGCACCCAGGATGCCTCTAGGAAGGGCTGGCAGGAATGGTTTAGATAAATGCTGACATGTGACGTTTGTGCTCCTGTCCTGCAAGATGCCTGCTTACCAATTTGATTCAGAGCTGACAAGGGAAAAAATTGGGTGCTGGGGTGGGTGGGAGAGTCCCCCCAGAAACACTGTGCATGAATTGTTTAAGTAGATGAAGAGCTGGATTGAAATGATACTTGGGAGGAGAAGAAGAAAATACAAGATTCTAGTCACATCCCAGAATTAAAGACAAGATGGATAAAAATGTGATGCTCGGAACCTGGAATTTGAACCTGGAATCTGGTGACTTATTACAATGTCATTTGCATCTAACAAGAAAATTTAAAATTAAAAATGAACCACCTGCAGGATTTTATCCTCATAGTAGGACTGATAGAAAGCTTGTTGATGGCCATGTAATTTACAGGTGCAAGACATATCAATACACGTGCATCCCAAATGAAGCAGAAGCAGGGAGACTATAAGTAAAGATACGTGGTACCTGGGGGGATAGTTTGGGAGGAGGCAGACCACTGATGGGAAATAAGATAGCATTGATGGGATTCTCGGCAATGGTGCAGAGCAGCACAAATCCTGATTTTTCAGTTCAGTATATTGGGGGTCATGGTTGTCATTAGAAGACATGGCTGCCATGGAGGGTTATGGCTGACAGTCAATGAACATGTTGTATATGGTGTGTAGGTGGCACCAGATGCTACATGGCTTGTGGAACACTTGCCGGAAGAAGTTATAGGTTTGGAAAGGTCAGAACCCCATGTTGTGATTTCTCTTTGGAGAGGAAGCATCAGTGACCTGGGACCAGGCGGGTCTTTCCTTATGGGGGTCAGTGCTCAGATAGCTGAGATTGATGGAGCCCTGACTCTCAGCTAACAACCTAATGTGGGAATTAGTGGAAAGAGGACTTTCCACTAACTGCTGCTTTTCTCCCTATACCTCCCAAATGGCTAGGGAGGGAAGCAGGGAAGCTGTGGGTTTTATGCTCCTCATGCCCTAATTCACAACCAGCTTAAGAGGTCAGACTCAGAGCTTCTTGTGGAAGACTTGGCTCCAGCTCAGGATGCAGCTGCCCTTGCCCTCCAGCCCTTGCCTCTGCCTTTGGCTGTCTCATCCATATTCAGTCTTCCTCCTTCTCCCCTCACGTTTGGAAGCCTCAGGACCCTCTAACTTCAGGGACAGACTTGCCTTCCCTATAAAAAAACACAGGAGCCCGGGCTGTGTGGCACAGTAGATTGGAGTGTCATCTTATACACGAAATAGTGGCAGGTTCAATTCCTGGGTAGGGTGCATACCTAGGTTTAGAGTTTAATCTCTGGCCGGGGTGTGTACAGAAGGCAACCAACCTGTTTCTCTTTCACATTCAATGTTTCCGTCTCTCTCTCCCTCTCCCTCCCTCCTCCTTTCCTCTCTTTCTAAAGTTAATAGACATATCCTCAGGTGAGGATAAAAAAGAAAAAGAAAACACATGAGTTAATGATATTTAAAAATAGATACACTTTCTTTTTGAGCCTTTATGCTATGCCAGGCTAAGAGCTTTCTATGCACGATTGTTCAGTTCTCACAATAATCCCATGAGACACTGTGATGCCTATTTTCCAGAGAAAACTGAAGCTCCCAAAGTTCAGTTTCCCTGTTTGAAGTTATGTGGCTAGGAGTGAAGCCAGAACTCCGGCTGAGCTCTGCCCCCAGAGCTCCAGCTGAGCTAACCTGCCTTCTAAGCCCCACCATGGAAGAGTGACCTGCCAAAGGAGCCTCTCCAACACCACACCAAAGTTGTCCCAATTCCAACCTGCTTACCTCTTTCTGGCTGGAGCCAGCCTGGCCACTGCAGAGTTAGGCTCTGTAGCCGATGTTGTTGGGACCCTGGCCCACATCCCTTGCCCTCATTACTTCTGCAAATGCTGACTTGTCTTTGCCTGAGGCTCTCTATGGCTACCAACTCCCACTTTGCCAGAAATACTTGGAAATTAAGACCCTCAGGGCGTGGTTGTCAGTCTAGATGCTGATACTTGGTGGGTGAATACCCCAGCCCCTGTACCCTGAGCTGGGACAATTCTGAGGTGCACCGTTTACATTTTCTCCCAGTTGGATTAGCTCTAGGTGTCCACAGGGGTAACTTGGTTGACAGCAAACCCTTTATAAGGTGTTCTCCCTTTTCCATCCCATGTCCCCAGTCTATCACCAGAGCTTCCTTAAATCACCTCCAAAATAAACTACTTGCATTTGTGTTGGATTCTGCCTGGGGGACCCAAGGCTCTCTTTGGAGTCAAGTACACCTTTTCATTTTTTTTTGAAGATTTTATTTATTTATTTTTAGAGAGAGGAGAGGGAGGGAAAAAGACAAGGAGAGAAACATCAATCAGTTGCCCCCTGCACATCCCCACCTGGGGACCTGGTCTGCAACCCAGGCATGTGCCCCAACTAGGATCCGAACCAGCGACCTTTTGGTTTGCAGGCCGATGCTCAATCCACTGAGCCATACCAGCCAGGGCTCAGTGTTCCTTATCTGTGGGTGTGTGGGTTAGGATGGTAATCCGAAGACCCCGCCAATGCAAAGGGTATATCTTTCTTCAAATAGCCCATAACCTCTTTCACAGTTTCCATCACTTTAGCTTAATGTTTTATTACTTATTTTTTCTATGCCTGAGTTAGCCTCCCAAGGAATTTACAGAAATTTTCCCAGGTGAAGGTAAAAGGGTTCACCTTTGTCTGACCTTCCCCTCACCTTTTCAGTCATGCTGCTGGGAGGTTGAGGATAGTCCCTGCAGGATCTAGCCCCACTGGCGTGAAAAACTTGTGCCCTTTCTTTTTATGGCAGGTCCTCTGATCTTTTGATTATCCCAAATTTTCCTGCCTAGTTTTAAATGCTGAAGAAATGAGGTTGACACTTTGACTTTGGGCCAGGCTAGGGGTGGGGGGGACCGAAACTCTGAATTATACTTTCTTCCGAGGGATGTCAGGCTTGCTTTTTTTTTGTGGTTAAGAGCCCAGCCTCTAGGTTGAACACCCTGGGTTTAAACCCAGCTCTGCCACTGTACAAGAACCATAGGATGGGTGTGGGGGCCCACTGGGTGCATTGGGAGATGGTCCTGAGCTAAAACTCCATTGGTCACCTGACCTCCATGAGCCCTACTGTGACTGGGGGACCCCAGTGACCTTTCGAGTTTCCTGAAATTAGTGCGGAGACTGTGGCCTGGAAAGGTCTGATTTCTTTTCCCCCAGTGCAGGCTCTCTCTAAAAGCCAGTAGATCCCTTTAAGGAACATGGGGAGGAAGATTACTGTTATTCATTTTGGCAGTGTACCAGGGTCCTTCCTCAAGGGGGCCCAGCCTCCTCTTCATTCAAGGGATTCTGGGTCTGTATACTGGCTCAAGTCTGGGAATTGATTGAGAGGTCATGACTCTATTTTTGTGACTCCACTTAGACTTTAGTTCACTTGACCTAGAACCCTTCTGCTTATACAGATCAAGTAAAAATTCAGTAGGCTTCCCATCTATTTCACTTCTAGGAACATCATGACCAGTTAGCTAACGCCATACATCAGTGAGAGTCGGGAGTCTCTGATTGCTGCTTTGACTCTGCTGTTCATTACAATAACCAAACCAGCTTGCCTTTGGTGGTTGAGTGCCTCCACCTGGCCCTTGTCACCTGGGGTTCCAGTGACTCTCATTGCATTTAAGTTTCCCAATTCAATGGCAGCAGTTCCCACTATAGTGTGCCTTGGTCCTGTCACTTACATTTTTTATGCTTCAGTCTCTTCCTCTGTATAGTGGGAGTAATAACGGGGTTATTGTGGCATTTAGATGAATTAATATGTGAAAAGTCATAGAAGAGAGTCTCAAAGCCCATCCGTGGTTATTAGAATTATTTGTTGTGGGAAAGGAAGAGATGGAGGAAGGCACTGGAGCAAGAAGGGGAAGCTGGAGGATGCAGAGAACCCTTGGTGGGAGCAGATTCATTTACTCACCCAACATTTCTTGAGCACCTACTGTGTGCCACCCACTGTAATGGCTTTTAAAATTAAAATCATGAACAAAGCAGAGGCAGTTGGGGAGGTGGGAGCAAAAATTAAATAAGCTATTACAATATGGTCTGAACATTTGGTTGGGGAAGCTCAAGGAACAGAGGAGTCTGGCTCTCACCCAGCCTACACTGGGCACTGAGCAAAATACCTACTTATAGGTAAAAAAAAAAAAAAAAAAGCTCCTGGTTCAAGTCTGTCCATTTACACTGCTGCTGTGCTGAGCCCCACAGTGGTCCTCTAGCTGGTCTGATCTCAGGCAAGTGCTCCACCCACCACACTGCTTTCCCCTCCACCACCTTGCTGCAGCCCCTCAGGCTTCCTGCTGTCTTCCTCCCAGCCTCTGAGCAGTTGTACATGCTTTCCCCTCTGCCTGAACACCCTTCACATAGCTGAGAACTACTCATCTTATAGTCTCCTTTCAGTGGACACTCCTCTGCCCCTCTCCTAGGCTCAGACCTGTAAAGAGGCCCTTCTTGTATAGGTTCCCAGTTCCCATCACTTCTTTGCAGTCTTTTGCCATGTTGACAATGTCCATCAATCACTATCTTCCCCACCAGGCACAGGGCTCCACAGTGACAGAGCAAATGCCTGCATGATCATCCCTTATAACCGCCTCCTGCATGGCTATGCCTGGCCTACAGACGCTTGATAAACAACCCTGATAGGTAAACACAGCTTTGAAAGATGATGCCTGTGCATGAAGAATGTCATCTTTTGGGCCAAATTCTCAATGCGTTTTGAGCAGCCTCCTTTTTCTGGCCACCTCCAAATCGTTCATGATGCAGAATAGCACCAGAAACAAGGGCGTCTGTCCTTGGCAGGGTGTTGGAGAGCTAAGTGTCTATCTGTGCTTTCTCTCCTCACTTCCTTGGGCAGGGAGACCAGTGGGTGTGAACTGGGGGCAGGGATTTGCTAGAGTGGGCCTGGCTCTGGGCAGGGGAGAGCCAGTGGTCTGAGTGGTCTGTCCTGGCAGGTGAGACCAGCGCAGGCCTCTTCCACGCGTGCCCGCGATGCTCGCGAGTAGCCAGCAGGGGGCGGCAGAGAGACAGAAGTGGTCCACGAAGGAGTCCAGCTCTGAGCCGCGCGAACCCACCGAGGCCGCGCTCAGAAGCCCCATCTCCCACCGACAGGCCGCTGGGTTCGGTAGGCTGCAGGGTCCTTCCTCTTCCTCAAGTGCAGGCAGAACCCCTGGGAGCCATGGCCAGCGCTTCCGGCAGCCCCGAAGACACGAGCAAGCTCAGAGGCAGGGATGGCCGGCAGAGGCGGGAGCAGGAGGATGCCCCTCCGGAGGAGAAGAGGTTGAGGCTGGGGCTGGAAGGCGGAAGCGCAGCGCAGGAGGAGGGAGAAGACACTTCACGTCTGGGCAGGGAAGAGACCGGCACCCAGACAGCTGTCGAAGGCAGAGGTGTAAGTGAGCAGGGGCACAGGAGGAATGAGGCTGGGGGGTGGCAGGGATGCTCCCCGTCTGTCGGCCGTCAGGTCCAAGTTGGTAATTGGGCACTAACTCCTACGGGCGGGCGCGGTGTGACAGCTTGTGGGGACCTTCTGAGAAACTGTATGTTCCGTTATTGATGGCAACTCCCTTCTTGTTTATTTAGCATGGACTCGTTGATTCTTCCTGACGTCGTTGCTGTCTGGGAGACCCCCTGGGCTCGGTCGGTTGAAAAGGAGAGGGGGAGTCTCTGAGTCCTGGGGTCCCCCAGGAGGGGAAGGAGGTGGGGTTGTTCTGAGCAGCCCTTACCCTGCACCCCTATCCTGGACAGCACTGTTTTAAGCGTTTCTCCAGGACTTGGCTGGTTGTGTGTGCCTCTCACCTGGTAAAGAGGCTTGAGTGAGAAGTACCTGGGCTCTGCCTACCCTGCCGTGTCAGCGTGCGGGCTGGCAGCAGCTCACCAAGCCCCTGGCCTGCCCCACATCTTCCTGTCTTGGTTCCCATTCTGGTTGGGCAGCAAGAGTTCAGGGAGAAGGGAGGTGGCTTCCATGTCCCCCCCACCCCCTCAAGCCACTCTCCTCTCCGCATCCCTTCAGAGAGGCACAGAGGCAAAGTTCTGTGCAAACATAGAGTGCTACCTGCCTCTGGTCTCTGCCAGCTGAGGGTACGTGAGAGGGTGATTTGTTGTGTACGTTTGTGGGTATGTGAGTCATTAGGTGTGCGTGGGATGGATCTCCGTGGCTAGCTTGACCCCCCTGCCCCTACTTTCTGCGTTTTCTCCTAAATCTTCCAGTTGTGACCTGGCTGACCTTACACTGGGGAACACAAGTGTCGGGGACAGGTGAGGGTTGGCTGAGGTGCTGTCCCCACTGTGAGGGCTACCACCCTGAGAGTTTTTAGTGGATAGTGGGGTTGACCTTTTTGCTTCTTCCAAACGTTTTTTATTTTCAACCATTTGCTTGGCTACTAAACTTGTCTCAAAAATTTGATTAGTGACTGGTGGGCCGCATGAGGGAGAGTTCTCCTTCTTTCTCCCAAATCCACGCAAGCAGCAGCCTCCTTCTGACAGCTGGGCTGCATCACAGCCCAGCTGACTCGGTGTGCCTCCCTGGGACTGTCGCTGTGTTCAGGTCCTGGGCCACTGGCACACCAAAATCAGGTGAATTTCTCTCTGAGATCCCAGGAGAGGGACAATACTTTTGGAAGGCTTCCTAGGACACATCGTGGAAGGGATGAGAAGGGAGTCGTGTTGCAGTGTGGTGGTGAGAGAGGTCCTGAGTCTGAAACACAATCGTGGGGGCGGTGTAATGCTGTGAAACTTTCAGGGTTAGCAGCCCTCCCTCCTCCGGTCACCCCTCTTTTTTACATGGGACTTTGCCAAAGACTAAGATACCAGAATGGAGTGAAGTGACCAGTTGCAGTGGCATGCTTAGGAATGTGGGTTTGGAGCCAGACCACTGGGGTTTGAATCCCAGCTCTGGCCCTTCCGAGCTGGGTGAGCTGGCCCAAGTTATTTAGCATCTCTGAGCCTTAGTGTCCTCAATGGCGAAATGGACATGTCAACAGGCCTTGTTTCATGGGGTTATTAATCCCGAGATTAAGTAAAGATTATCCATAGAAGGCACTTAGCATTGCGCCTGGCACATAGATGTACTTAATAAATGTGATTTAGTACTGAAATTTGCTCCATGTGGCTTGCTGCTGCCATGTTTGGTTCTGGGGTGCATGATAAGAGACAAAGGTCTTGGGCCAGAATCTCCATGTTAAATGCTTTCTGGAGGTTAAAGAAATTGTGGGTGACTGACACAATTTTTACAAGGTAAGAACCTGATTGAAATTTTTGGTTGACAAAGGGAACAGGGGATCCCATAGTTTGAAGGATTATGTTGTAATGAACAGAAACTGTTTTTGTTTCCTGAGTCTTAATACGACTCACTCCTTTGGGGGTACCTGGATCTTCTGGGGCCAGTGGTGCCTCATGGACATGACATCTTGGTTTTGAAGTTTAAATGTTGGCTACAGCCTTGGCTGCCTTCAACGCCCACTGGATAGATTTCTCCCCCTTTTCAGTTTCTACGGGAATATTTCCTTTAAAGGACCTGAAAGCAGTTTCAGGGTGGTGCCAGGAGCCGCAGCTATTTCTCTGGGCAGAGCCCATTTCTTCACTCATGGACCACATCCAAATGGATCCAGAACAGCGTGCTTTTTTCATGAGATTTTGTCTGTGCAGACCATTGCTTGGCTGAAATGTCAAAAACATCCTTGTTCTTTAATAGCAGCTTATTTTTAGATGCAGATCAGTTTGGGCTTTTCTCTGCAGAAGCTACATGGGCATCACCTCCCTGTCCATCTTGTATCCAGATGTTTTTAAGGATAAAATACCTTTTTCCATCCCCAGGTCCAGCACTCTGGATGGCAGAGTTTCACAGGTGACTGGTTGTCCCTCAGAGTGGCTCCTGGGCTCATCTCTTTTCTTTAAGGAGGGGATTGCCTCCTCAGGTGATTGCTAGGGGATACTTTAGGAAGTCACCTGGAGCCCAAGAAGCCCTGCAGTGCCTGAGCCCTGCTGGAGGTGTGATGGAAGGAGGGTGTGTGTCTAGTGAGGGCTGATCCTCCACCAGGCATCAAAGTTTCACAGATTCCTTCAACGCCCTCTCCAGGACCAGTGCTGTTGAGATGATATCAAAAAACTGGTCCTACCAGAGCCTTTATTGGTTCCTTTAGAGCAGGGGTGTCAAACTCATTTTCACCGGGGGCCACATCGGCCTCGTGGTTGCCTTCAATGGGCTGAAATAATTTTAGGACTGTATAAATGTACCTACTCCTTAACTGTTAAGGAGTTGAAATTACATTCGGTCCTTTGAAGGCAACAGTGAGGCCGATATGGCCCCCGGTGAAAATGCGTTTGACACCCCTGCTTTAGAGTGACCCCAGCGGGAGTTCTACCTACAGTTCTTCCTGGAGGGAGAGTAAAGTCTCTCCTAGGTAATTTGTTTTCATCCTCAGCCATTGAGCAGCCTTTCCCAAGATCAGATAGTTTGGCATAGATTTCTGGGTTGTGTGGGGAAGAACTGAGCTTTCAATGGTAGAAAGTTACCAGAATCCCTGAAATCCCTGGATGGACTCTCCACTCAAGAGTCCCTGGGGCTGGGACTGGAGGGGAAGGTTATCATCAGCATGGGGTTCCTGGGAGGGGCAGATCTAGACTGCAGGTCTTTCCTTTCTTGCTGGTGACAGTCTGTTCCTGGGTGTCTCCACTTCAGCACTGTTGACATTTGGGGCCAGATAATTCTGTTGTGGGGGCCCTCCTGTGCACTGTAGGATGCTTAGCATCTCTGGCTTCTGCCCACTGGATGCTGGTAGCACTACCCTACCATCCCCGGTTGTGACAACCAAAAATGTCCCCAGATATTGCCCAATGTCTGGGGCTAGGGGAGAAGGCAGGTGAGATCAGCTGGGCTGAGAGCCACTGGTCTGTACTTGCAAAATTGTTTCAGAGCATGGGTGTTGAGTTGGGGTCTCTGCTGTACCACTTATAAGATACGTGGCCTTGAAAAATTTACACAACCTCATTGGGCCTCAGTTTCTTCATCTGTAAAATGGAGATAATGAGATACAATCTCAATGCAAGGTTATGGAGGCATTCAGTAAAATAACAAGATAATAAATGGAAAATGCTTATAGTGTTTAGATACTAAAAAGCACAAAACAAATGGTTAACTTCATTTTTAATTATTCAGGTGAATCAGACTTCATCCTTCATCCCCTATCCATTGGCGAAGTGCAAGGGGGGATATCATCCACCTGAAACTGAAATTGGATTTGGGTAGCACCTTGGCTTTCTACATGGAATTCACTGGTTTCCCACCCCCTCAATTCCTCTGCTGGTTCTCGGTTCTGGGATCCCAGGAGACAGGGGTGTGGGTAGGAAGAGCAGGTGGCTTTAGAGGTTCACTCTCACACTGGAGAATCCCAAAGCTGGCTTGTAGAGATAGGATGTTTGGTCTCACATCTGGATTTCAGGATTCCCATTTGAGCACAGCTGGACTCCACAGAGCTGAAGTTTCCTCTGCTGAGATATAGATATTTCCCTGGCAACAATCTCTCAAACTGACATGAAGACATGGCCGCCCACGGGAACGCGGTGTGTCTGCCTTGGCTTGCCTATGATTTGTGAGGCTAGCTTCTGAGGACTGTAGTACATGAGTGGGGTACAGTCAAGGGTTTCCTCATCCTTCAAGGGCCAAAAGTGGGGTGCAGGTTGGTGGAGGGTCCTTGGAGGAGAAATAAGGCATGGAGAACATTCCTTTCAGCTAGACCAGACACGCACAGGCTACATACTGGATGGTTCAGACCCCTTCGGGGAGGTGGGTGTCTCTGTGCCTGCAGTGGTTTTGTAGTGTGAACTGTGTTGCCTTTGGCTTTAATTCTTTCGGAAATATTTAACCCCAGTTGTGGCCAACTGGAGCTTGATTTGGGCTTCTCAGCTGGAAATATGAGGACTGCAGGCCAAGGTCCTCCTAATTTTTAACATTTTAGTAAGGTGACTGTTGTCCTTTTGTGTCCTCTGGAGCATGACTTGGTGTTCAAAGAGCAGGAAGGAGGCCAATCAGAGGGCTGGGGCAGGAGTCTCTGTCAGGGGTCCTGGTGGTTGGACAATGGTGGTGGTGCTGTGGTGGAGTTGTGTGCCTGAATTGAAGAAGGTTTATGAGATACCTTCCAAATGACTTAATCACCTATTGGGTAGTGAGAATGAGAAGAAGGCGGGGTCAAGTTCATATCCAGAATGGCAGGGAAGACCACAAATTTGATTTTGGAGACTGGCTGAGGTCACCCTGAAGCCCGCATGGTGATGTCTAACATTATAGAAGAGTCTGGGTCTGGATTCATTAGTATGGATGTAGATAAGGTCATGGGAACACCTGAGGTTGACTGGAGAGAGAGCAGAGTGGCAAGAGAAGGGGCTTTGGTATAAGCCTAGGGAAATCTTGGTAAGAGGTGAAGAATCCATGAGAAGGGTCAGAGGATCAGGCAGGGGACATGTGGCTCTATAGACAGGAGAGGGAGAAGAACGAGGGTAATTGTGTTGAGGAGACCCCATTGGGTTTAATATATCATGTTCATCAGCTGTTGCTGGAATTTTAATGGAGGCCAGTTGTGGGGGGTACAAGTATTCACCTTAACTCTGGGTACTCCAGCACCCAACCAGGTTGTGTGCTCATGGTCTTTACACTCTTGCAAAACTATAGTTTGTGTGTGTGACTCCAAAGTCTCTGTTCTTCCTACAATGCTTAGCTGTCACTTCCACATTGCCTGGGAAAAGGCCCCAGCCTTGGTGGAGAGCCCTGCCCTGGCTGTGTTCCTTGGCACAAGACGGTGTCATTGGGAGACCCTTACCTGTCTACACTGAGGGTCATTTGCCTTTCTCATTCCTTCACCAAGTATTTGAGCAGCTCCTGGGTGCCAGGTACTGAGCTAGGTGCTGTTCTACAAGATGGATCAGTCTCTGTTCTCCTAGCGGAGGAGACAGACTGTGGTCCAAGGGCCAAAGCTGGCCCCCTGCCTGTGTTTGTAAATAAAGTTTTATTGGCATACAGCCACACCCATTCATGTAGTATTGTCTGTGGTTGCTTTCCTGCTACACTGGGAGAGTTGCGTAGTTGGGACAGGGACTGTATAGCCCACAATGCTGAAAAAATTTACTCTGAGAGTTTCAGGTTAAGGGACTTTTTGCCCACCATGGTGTCCCATGGGGGCACGAGTACAGCTGCTCTTGAAATGCACACAGCTCTGGGGTAGGGTTGCAGCAAGTGCTTAACTTGCAGGACTCTGTAGAGGAGAGGGCGACAGGTGTCCTACTCTCAACTTTGCGGTTCTTCGGTGACAAGGGCAGAGTCGGGGTTTTGAGTGTTTTTTTCTTACCCCTGTGGCAGGGCACCAAGATAGTGCCATTGATTTTTGGACGGGGGATAGAAAGGAGGGAAGGAATGGTGACTTGTTGGTCTCCCCCTAAACATCTCCCTAAGATCCTACTTCACACAGCTACCAAAATCTGGTGAGATCACTCTTCATGGTGCTGTGACTCTATCACCAAGAAGAAAGAGAAAAGACAGAAAGATGATTTTTTGCTAGCCCAAGAACTTAGGTTATTGAAATGAACATTTCCCCCTGAAGTTTTATAATGTCTGGGCATGCATATTTAAGCATCTGCCTCAAAAGCTCTCGCTAATAAGCAGATGGCACATTTTCCTGTTTTTTTTTTTTTTTTTTTTTTCGTTCTCTGAGCAACACAAGGCTTTCTGTATGGCCTTCCTTGCAAGCAACTACACGTGGAGGTGATAGGACTTCTGACCACCAGCACAGATCCAGAGAGGCCGGAGAGCCCTGAATTTGTGGGGCTGCTCAGCTGAGGAGCAGGTCTGTGTCCTTTTCAGCACCAGCAGGTAGGTGTCAGGTTACTCACAGCCCACAGATCTCCTATGCTTCTCCCAAGTGCAACCACAGAGTCTTGGCTGAATTTGACCCCTGGACTTCACCAGCAGGGAAGCAGGGGTCCTAGGCAGGCTGGGGTCTGAGATTGAAGCCCTGGAAGGGGGAGTGGCTGGGTAAAAGCTGCTGGGGAGGTTACAACAAGAAGGTCAGAGGCAAAGAGGAAGACAGGAGAGCTGGCATGCAGAACAAGGACCTGGAGGACACAAAGGAGAAGGCTGGAATTTTCAAGAACATAGAGAAGGGCAGACACCTTTAACATGCTCCAGGTGTGGCTGGGCATCAGGAATTTGCTGATTTTCCTTCTCCCCGGCGTCTCTTGCTGTGTTCCACAGTGTCATTGAAACAGTCTGGCGGGGGATCTGTGCAGCTTTGTATTCCCATGGTCTTTGGGGGTCGTAGGGGCTGCCCCTAGGGTTTCCTTGCCTCTGTGCTCCCACCTGTCTTGTCCTTCCACCCATGATTGTGTGTCGACCTGCCTTGCCTCTCAGACCTGTGTCCTGGAGAAACCTGGGCAAGCCTTGTGTCTTTGCAATGGGGTTTGTGTCTTGCATGCCTGGATAAGGAAGACTTTGTGACCTGAAAACTTGTCGGCTTAAGTTGGGAGGCGAGTGGTGCCTGGGAGGGAACGACTGCTGCCCTCCTCATTTTCCGTTTGATTCCGCGTTCTGGGTTGTTCTGATGGACTTGTAAGCCTGGCCTCTAGGAATTGGGCTGGATGAAAGTCTACATGGTCTGGGAATAATTTCTTGCTTTTGTTCTGCTTATTAGCAACACAAATTATTATTTGTTCATTGTAAAGAACTTGAACAATGCCATATACATAACACAAAAAGCTAAACTCCTCCTTTATCTGGTTCTCTTCACTCTTGCTTCTCAGAGGTGACACCAGGGAGGGTTGAAGTATAGTCTTTCACACCTTTCTCTATGCATATGCAAGCACATATACTTGCATATAAATCATTTAATTTTAATCTTTTAAAAATAAAACTAGGATAATGCTATATTTGTTGTTTGGAAAGCCACCTTCTTACTCAACGATGTATGTCTGACATCATCTCACACTGGAACCGGGCTCCACCTTCCTCTGAAGGTAGTTATTCAGCTGTGTGGCTACACCGTACTTTATTTAGCCAGCCTGATACCGATGGGTCATTGACTGGTTTCTGCTTTTTCCCTATTGCAAATGGTGTGGTGATGAATACCCTGGCACTCAACACTCAGTGCTCCATGCTTCTGTAAGATGTTCCTAGCAGCAGGATGGCCAGGTCAGAGGATGGTCGATGCTGAGTTCACAGGCTGGTTAGATACCTCCCTGCCTCCCAGCTCCCCAAGGCTCTGCAAAGGTTGTCCTTCTAAAGCACATCCTTCAGAATGGCAGTGCCTGCCTCACTTTCACCTATGTCAGTGCACACCCAGGCATCCCTGAGGTCCAGCCACCCCCCAAAATGCCCCCCTGGCTGGACTCTGGCTTCAGATTCTGGCAGGTAGCCTCACTCTAGAGGGAAAGCTTGCTTTCCCAAACCTTCTTGGTGCTGTTACTGCAAGTTCCAAGGTTGTCATTTGTCTCCTTCAGGCCTTGCCACTTCCTACCTGTGTGTCCTTAAGCAATACAATAGTAAATATAATAATAATAATGGGCCCTGGCTGGTGTGGCTCAGTAGATTGAGTGCCAGGCTGTGAACCAAAGGGTCTCCTGTTTGATTCCCAATCAGGGCACACACGCCTGGGTTGCAGGCCAGGTCTCCAGTAGGGGGCGCGTGAGAGGCAACCACACATTGATGTTTCTCTTTCTCTCTTTCTCCCTCCCTTCCCCTCTGTCTAAACATAAAATAAATTTAAAAAATCTTAAAAAAAATAATTATTGCCTAGTAGGGTTGCAGGCAGGATTCAGTGAAATGACCACTTCCAAACGCTTGGCTTATGCACATTCAACAAGTGCCAGGCAGGTCATTGCTGAGATTTTGGTGTGTTGGACTGTGGCTTTAGTGGGAGCTATCTGTGTCTTTGGTACTGAGCCTAACTCCAAGCCCTTAGTGCTGCCCAATAAATGCTCGGTGAGATGTAGATTGGGGCCATAGCAGTGGCAGCAGATGAAAGGAAACAGGACTCCCAACAGGTCCCTAGCCAGTGGGCTCCAGGATGAGCCTCTACCCTGAGAGCCCCCTGCCCCTTGCCTGTACTTGGTGAGGCTCACAGGGCTGTGCCGTGTCTTCCAGGCTAGAGCCCAGAAGTTGAGCCTGGGCAGGTTCTGGCCACTGTCCTGCTGTATCAGGGCACCCCCATTCCCATCTTGGACCTGGATGCTAAGTGGCCCCAAGGCAGCAGGGACTCAGCTTGCTCTGAGCCAAGAGGTAGAAGACAGAAGAATATGGAGGGGTGGGGAGTCCTCATTTTGGCTCTTGCTTTCTCCTTTCCTTGGACACTGCAAGGCGGGCAGGCTTGCTTCTTCATGTGCATGCATGTACACGTATGTTTGTGTTTTTGGCCTGTGTGACTTTCTGTGAGTTTTCAAGACCTAGTTTGTGTTTGTGTGGGACCAGCATTGCCAGATTAAATACAGGAATCCAATGAAACTTGGCTTTCAAGTTAACAAATCTTTTTAGTGTAAGTATGTTCCAGTGCAATGTTTGGGACATACACTAAACATGATTTGTTATTTATTTGAAATTTAAGTGTAACTGGCATCCTGTCTTTTTACTTGCTACACCTGACAGTCCTGTGTGGGGATTGTCACTGTGTATTGGTGTGTCTGTCCTTGAGGGCTGCTCTGTATGTCTGTAGGTGCCAGGATGGGGATGAATGGAGAAGACCCTCCTGGGCTGCTTTAGTGGCTCAGAGGCTGTGGGACTGGATGCTCCATCCCCAGGCCTAGGCGGTGCTCCTAGGCGGTGCTCCTCGGCCTCTGCCTCTCCCCGCCACCTCCCTGGGTTTCCCTCCCATCTCTCTCCAAACACAGGGGCAAGAGCTGCCCCATCTGCCCTTGTCTGGAGCATAGCCGCCCAGCCAGACAAGATGCAAACAGCACGCAGATGGCTGCAAAGCCTCCCAGCTCCCTCTGCAAGGGGCCTGCAGATGAATCGGAGGCCCTTGTCCTCACCCCCTCCCCCTTCCAGAAAACCTGAGCCAGCAGCCGCTGTGTTGTGTTGCTTCTTCAGACACCCTTCCCTCCTGGCGGTTAAAGCACCCTGTGTTGTGCCAAACAAATGAAGCCCTTTATCTCCACCATAAACTTGTTCACGCGCACATGAACTCGATCCACCAGTGTGCCTGATTCATTTGCTCTCACACTGGTGGATGACAGGCTCTTTTCTCAGGCCTCGGGTGAAGAACTGCTTAACTTCCATTTGAAAGTTCCGTTTCCCAGTGTTGAAACCAACCACAGGTGGGGAAGAAAGCTGTCTCTTGCCCTTTTGTAGGTTCTGTGTGGCTCTTGATAATTGATCATGACTCAAATTATCCAGGGCTCTGCCCATAGTATTACAAGTTTGAGGGTGCATTTGCGTCCAGTTGGCTGGGGGGCTGTCAGGGAGGACATTGGACTTGGCCTCTGAGTCTATGACAGTGCTTCATGAGAAATACCACTAAGGGACCTTGTCCTGTGTTGTTAGAAGAATGACTAGTTTAGTCATTCACTGAGCTCCTTACAGAAGGGGTCTCAATTTCCTTGCGCTTCCTCTACGCTGCATCATCTGAGACTTGCAGGGTGTGTAGCAGTTGGCATCTCACCCGGATGTCCCAGGCAGGGGTGGCGAAGGAACCAGGGCTTTGCAGGGTTGAATCCTGGGCCCCACTGGTGGAAGTGATAACTCCCGCCCCCCAAATTCCCTCTGCTGGAAGAGTACCTATTCTGGGAGTGGCTAGTGAGCTGGAGACTGGCAATGACGGTGGCCATCACCCCTCATCACCACCTCCACCCCGTGTGGCATCTTTGGGCAAGGCGGTGCCTCAGTCTGCTGCCTGGGGAGTGGGTTAGGAAGGCCAAGCCTGTGCTCTCCCAGGGCTGGTAGAACGATAAGATTAGATGGCAGGTGAGGCCCTTTGAAAATGAAAACATTCTATTTGAATGCAAATATGACTGTGCTATTTTGTATCCTGTGAAGTCATCATTGACCCTGAAACTGTCTATACAAAAAATGACCGGAGTTGACCTTTCCTCCATGTCTCTGCTTGGGGGGTAGGGGGTAGTTTTTCAAAGACTGTTGTTTTACACACAGGGAAAACCAAGGAAGGTACAGAAACAAGGCCAGGACCCGGGACTCTGGACTCCCTGACTATGTAGGGTCTTTAATGGGGAACCACTTCGGGTTCTTTCTACAAGTTTTCTCTGTAAGAAACAGCCCTCATCCAATATTCACAGAGGGACCTTAGACAGTACCTAAACACAAAAGCGGATGTTGGGTGGATCCAGCTATTTCCGCAACAGGTATGGCTGTGGGGTTGAAGCAAGGGGAAACATCTTTGGAGTCACAGATTTAGGTTTGAACCCCAAACTTTTAGTTACAAGCCTTGAGAACTCAGGCAGGTTGTTCAACATTTCTGGGCCCCACTGGCCTTGGAAAATAGGACACATTGCTTTACAGCTGGTAGGGAGACTCCCACCTGGCTCATGAGCAGCAGGGCACAGTTCAGGTATCTCGGGTGCCTGTCTCTGGTGCTAACAAAGCCCATGATCATCACCAAAGTGCTTCCCTCGCAGGTTATTCTTAGTTTTGGGGACCACACATGCGAGATAATGACACAGTGTCTGGCACAGTAACCAACATTTACAGGTTTATTTTAGTGCCTCCTTTGATGTTTTGCATAGTTCCATATTGCCCCAACCCTTAAGGACACCAGAATCACGTGTGAGGAGTGTATGTAGTAAATATACCAATTCCTGGGGCTTTCTCCCAGAAATTCCGATGCTCAGGGGCTCTGCCTGAATCTGTTTTCAAAAGCTCCCTGGTGAATCTCATGTAGCTGGCTTGGGGATCCAGTTTGGGAACCAGTCCTGGGTGCGATTTGGCTCAACCTTCAAGTTTGGCTCTTCTCTTCCCTCTTGTATTGTCAGCTTCCCCTCCTGGAATGCAAGCTCCTTGATGTCAGGGTCATCTCTCATGTCTGCATCAGTGAAGGGAGCTTTATGTGGGTGGTCAATGGAATGGCGTTGCTTGCTGAGTGGAGTCAGGCTCCGGGGTGGGGTGGGGTGGGGTGGGGTGGGGCACGTGCGTGCACCAGACGTGAATCTTTTAAAAGCAAACCTCTGCGTTTGCAGTGAGTCAGTGTGATTTACTCTAACGGAAGCCAGTGCAGCTTGAGCAAAGGTCTTGCCTTGAAATGGAGTGAGGTTATGGATGGGCAGAGCTGCCGAAAGCTTTCCTGGGAAGCACTTCAGTGCCATCTCCGTTAAACATCGCGTGGGTGCGGAGTGGTTCCTAGCAGAGTACCACAGTGAGAGCACATGTGAGTAGCTGGGTTTGGGGATGGAGAAGCTTCTGCTGAACAAAAGCCATGGGATTTTGAAGCTGGGAGAGCAGGTGTCATCATCAGAGGTGTGAGGCGGGGACTTGGCACCTGTGAGAAGAGCCTCCTTTTAGGTCCTCAACCTTTCAAACCATTCCTGAGTTCCTCTTACATGCATAATCGGCATCATGATTTGCACTGACTGGGTTATCCTTCAGGTGCTTCAGGGCTAGAGAGGAAAATAAACCATAAGGCCAACTTCCTCGAGGGAAGTTGTACCAGAGCTTCTCAGAACGCTGCCCGTAGGGGTGTCATTAATACCATCCCAACATGTGGATTGCAAGGTGCCACCCTTTTGGATCAGGATATCTAGGGCTGGAGTCACAAAAATGAACTGATAACTAAGGGAGTTTGTAATCAAGTAGGTAGGTTAGATGAATATATGAATACAAACTAGATTAATAAAATAATACCTCGGTTATTTTTAACAAAACATTGTTTAAAAAGAAATTCAAGGAATACGGAAAAGTACAAGAAACAAAGAACAATCACCTCGAATCCTACCATCCCAAGAAATAAACCTCCTTAATATTAAATGAACATCAGCCCAGACTAAGCCTGTTTACAGATAGAAGAATAGCTAGAGATATGGACAGACAATTCTGATTATGCCAAACGGGATTTTTAAGAGAACAAGTTCTAAATTTAATGTTGCATGAATTTAACTGAGGGGAAGGAAACTGAAGAAACTGGAGGGAGGAAGGCAAAGCAAGAAGCAGTCGTGAGGCTGTGAAGAGCAGTTCGGCAGGGGAGTGAAGGCAGGAGAGCTGGAAGATGGGAGAATGTTACTAGACTGGGAATTTGAGATCTTGAGCCCAGACGGCTTTACCGTGACGTTGAAGATCAAAGAGAGGGCATTAGAACTAAGCTGTGAAGGCCCACTGTCTATGGCTGCGATGAGTAGACGTCCCCATGAAGTCTGCTCATTGTTGGTGAGGAGGTGAGCATCCTGGCCCTGCCAGATTTTTCCTAAGGAGGACTCTGCTCTGTTCTTGGGGCCTTTTCCATGTTCCTTTACCATGGCAGTTCTGTATAAAATGTTCATGGGTCAAGGATGACATGGAAAAAAACCTGGGAAAATGTTGTGGGAGTGTGCACATGGGTGAAAGAAAGCTTGTTGGTTGTTCTTTATTCTGAAATTATGTCTATTCTGTTATTTTTGGGGGGTGTTTTCAGATTTTTTCTTTTATGAAGTGCTATGGGGTAGAAATTTCTAATATTTATATCCAGTTCTCCTCTTCTTCTTGGCAATAGGAGGTTCCTCCATTCAGTGGTGGGGGGATGTGCCTGGTCCTGGCCAATGACCAATGTGGGCAGAAACGAGGTGTGTCACTTCTAGGCTGGAGCATTGAATTCCTAGAACCTGGTCTTCCAGTGCTCTTCCCTATGCTGTCCTGGCAGGTGACAGAACTTACGTTAGCCTGAGCCCCACAGTGAGTTCACTGTGGAAACAGAGCTCCCTCCATCCCTCTGCTCCTTGACATGCAATGACATGTCATGAGACTCAGGCATCGTTAGTTACTGTGGCAAAACCTAATCTAGCTTGACAGGTTTTTTTTGGGGGGGAGTGAAATTGATCATTTAAAGAAATTTTTTCTTATCACCTCCCCAGAAAGGTGTTTTTCCTTTTTTTTAAAACTGGTTTATGGAATAGAAAAATCTGGGAATCAGCATCTTAAAGAGGTACAATGTGGGATATTTACAAGGCTAGGTTATTTCCCTGTATGGAAGCTTAGCCAAGACTTGGAGTATTTCAGTCTTTCCTGGTCCACATTCCATAGATCTTGGGGAGATGCTGATAAAATGTTATGGCTGAAATGGTATATTCAGCCACAGCCACCCTGACTCAGTTCTAGCCATCGAACCCTCTCTGCTTTTGAGGGCGCTTCCTGTTGCTGTGACATCTCCAACTTTCAGAAGTACTCCGTACTAATGGCATTAAATGACATTTCAGAGGTATTCTGCTTCATGGTCCCCCCAAATTAAACATCTCAATCATGCAAATACACCCAATTGGATTTACTGCAACAGATTCCCAACTAAGGATGTAATTAGATCATATTTTTTCCCAGTTCAACTAAAAGAAAATTGCTATTATGAAGTTTGCTCTCCATCTTAGATGGTGTGTGTGTCTCTGGGTGTGTATGTGTGTGGGTGGATGTCTGCATGTAAATGACAATTTGTAGCTGTGTGGGTGTGTGCAAAATCCCTAGGTGAACCTCAGTTTTGTAGGAGTCTTAAGGCCTTGATCCCAGAGGATGCCATTTTAAGAAAAGTCACTCAAAAACAAGACAAAGAATTGAAATCAAAATCCCAGCTCTGAAGACACCAGGCTTGTGGGCAGTGCTGGGTTTTCTTTGTTTAGGATTCCACCTGCCTCCAAATGACATTTTTGCTTTCTATTAGGTGATCAGATCAGAGGGTTAAAACTGATTGGACACACAAAAGCATAGATACTGTATGATTCTCTTTGTATCAGCGTTTCTCACCTGAGACACCATTGACATTTTAGGTTGGATATTTCCCTGTCATAGAGTTGCCCAGGGCACTGTAGGATGTTTAGCAGCATCTCTGGAGTCTACCCAGTAGCTACCAATAACATACTTTCCCCCAAGTTCTGGCAACCAAAAATATCTCCAGACCTTGCCAAATGTCCCCTGGTGGGCAGAATTGCCCACCAGTTGAGAGCTACTGCTTAACACATAGCACAAAATCAGGTGTCATGAGCTGAGGCTGTTGGTGTCAGAGTTGAGTAGCAGCTGACAGTGGGGTAAGGGCTTTGGGAGGGGGCTTCAGTGCTTTATTTCTGGACCTG
>VMDR010005189.1:0-53407 GCA_007922815.1 Macrotus californicus | reverse complement strand
GTTTCTTTTGAGAAATCAGCTGACAGTCTGATGGGCACTCCTTTGTAGGTTACTGTCTCCTTTTCTCTTGCTGCTTTTAATATTCTCTCTTTGTCTTTCATCTTGGGTAATGTAATTATGTTGTGCCTTGGTGTGTGCTTCCTTGGGTCCAACTTCTTTGGGACTCTCTGAGCTTCCTGGACTCCCTGGAAGTCTATTTCCTTTGCCAGATTGGGGAAGTTCTCCTTCATTATTTATTCAAATAAGTTTTCAATTTCATGCTCTTCCTCTTCTTCTGGTACCCCTATGATTCAGATGTTGGAACATTTAAAGACTTTCTGGAGGTTCCTAAGCCTCTCCTCATTTTTTTGAATTCTTGTTTCTTCATTGTATTCTGGTTGAATGTTTCTTTCTTTCTTCTGGTGCACGCCATTTATTTGAGTCCTGGTTTCCTTCCCATCACTGTTGGTTCCCTGTACATTTTCCTTTATTTCACTTAGCATAGCCTTCATTTGTTCATCTAATTTGCAACCAAATTCAACCAATTCTGTGAGCATCCTGATTACCAGTGTTCTGAACTGTGCGTCTGATAGGTTGGCTATCTCTTTGCCGCTTAGTTGTATTTTTTCTGGAGCTTTGATCTGTTCTTTCATTTGGGCCTTTTTTTTTTTTTTTTTTTTTTTTTTTTTTTTTTTTTTTTTTTTTTTTTTTTGTCTTGGCGCACCTGTTACATAGTAAGGCATGGAGCCTTAGGTGTTCACCAGGGCGGGGCAGCCATGTTGCTGCGTTGTGACACTGTTTGTGGGGGAGAGGTCCGAGAGGGAACAATGGCACTTGCTCCGCTCTCTGCCGGTTTTCAGTGACTTTCCCCGCTACCCACAGTCAAACTGGGCCCTTCTGGTGCTGATTCCCAGGTGGGTGGGCTTATGTATGTTCTAGGACCCTGTGGATCTCTCCAATGAGCTCTCCTGTGAGGCTCTGAGTTTCTCCCACTGCCGCCGCCTCTACTCTCACAGGAGTTTTCTATCAGAGGCTTTGAGGCTTTATTTCCCCACACAGGAACTCTAGGTTGCATGGTCTGTCTTGGTCCCCAGTTGTTCCTCCCAGTTTATCCACACGTGGGTGTGGGACCACCCGGTCCGCCAGCCGTGCCTTGCCTGCCCCAGTCCCCCAGCCGCCTCCCTGCCGCAAGTCCTCTCCGCCCGGCTGCTTGTCTCTGCCCCTCCTACCAGTCTGGATGAGTGTTTTTTTTTTTTTAACTCCTTGGTTGTCGGACTTCCATACAGTTCGATTTTCTGTCAGTTCTGGTTGTTTTTTGTTTTTAAATTTGTTGTTGTCCCTCTTTTGGTTGTGCGAGGAGGCACTGTATGTCTACCTATGCCTCCATCTTGGCCAGAAGTTCCACCTGGTTTTTTTTTAATATTTTTTTTAATCTTCATTTTTATGTTTCCTATCTCTTTGTTAAAGTTCTCACCGACTTCATATACTCTTCTTCTAAGTTCATTTAGCACCCTTGTAAACAGTGTTTTGAACTCTGCATCTGGAAGATTGCTTGTCTCCATTTTGTTTAGTTCTTTTTCTAGAGTTCTGTTTTATTCTTTCATTTGGAACATGACTTTTTGGTCTCCTCATTTAGGCTGCCTTCCTGTGTTTATTTCTATGTCTCAGGTAGATCTGCTATGTCTCCTAGTCTTGGTAAAGTGACCTTATGTAAAAAAGGTGTCCTGTGGTATCCAGTGGCACAGCCTCCCTGGTCACCTGAGCCAGTGCTCCAGGTGTGTCGCTTGTGTGGGTTGTGTGTGCCCACATGTTGTAGTTGAGCCTTGATTGCTGTTGGCACATCGATGGGAGGGATTGGCCCTCAGGCTGATTGAGTGGAATGACCATGACTGCAGCAGAGGAGTTGTGTAGAGGCTGTCCCCATGGAGCAGGACTCACTTTAGCATGGCTCTGGTGCCTGCCAAGTCCACTCTTTGGGTGTGTTGTTTGTGGAGGTGGTTGGGTGGTGCTTTGGTGTTGTCTAAATGTGGCCAGTAGGTGTGTTGGTTCTTGGGCCTCTTGGGAGGGGCTCTGGTGTGGGCTCTGGTCTAGGCTATGGTCAGTCGCTGCCTATGCCCAGCCCGGGGCTACCTGGTGTAACCTACAAAGTGATTTGCAGATGGTACCACTTGTGCTGGGCTTGGAAGTGCTGGGAGAGCCTAAGCTGCAAACTAAGGCTAAGCTGCAACCCAAGACCAGCTGCCAAGACTAGTGCTGGGCTTGGGGCAACTTAGTAAGAGGTATGGGGCATGCCAAAGCCAGATACTACTTGTTTGAGGTTTATGAGCCTTTGGGAGATTTTAGGAACGTCCACAGCTCAAACCAAGACAGGTTGTTTTAGGGAAAGGCCCCTGGAAGCTGGCAGCTGCATAGGTGGGCCTACAAGTTGGGTGGGGTGGGGTCTTAGGGAATCTCCAGGATGGGACAAAATGTGTTAACCAGGTAGATGGAGACTCAGACTTGGCACCTGCCTGAGCCAGCAGGCTGTGTAGGGGGAGGGCTCAACAAAGGAGCAATGGCCTCTGCCAGCATTTATGTCTGGAAGAAAGCTGCCCCTCTGACCCTTGCCCTGAAGCCAGACAGTTCAGTTCCTCCCCGTATGTCCTTCACGGTTTTTGAGCTGCTTGCTGCCTTAGCGCTGGAGCTCAGAGTGAATGAGTCCTCTACAAATAAGTCCACGCATGGGCCCTTTAAGAGAATCTCCTGGGACTCCAGAAGCCCTCTCTCTCACTCAGCCACAATGCCCACTGATTTTAACAGCCAGAAGTTATGGACACTTCTGTTCCCAGCACTGGAACCCTGGGCTGGGGAGCACAGTGTGAGGCTGGGACCCCTGGCTCCTCAGGGGGGAACTCCAAAGCCAAGATATCTCTCCTGTTTCTTAACTGCCACACCAGGACCAGCCCCTTCCACATCTCTGCCACTCTTACCAGGGTTGATGTGGCTTCTTCTGCATGTCCTTAGTTACAGGACTTCTGTTTAGGTAGTCTTTAAGGTGGTTCTCAGTGACCATCTTAACCAGAAGGCTTTTTTGTTTTTTAATGACCCAGATTCCTCTGTTAAAGAGAAAACCACAGACCCAAAATGGTGTCATTTACACTAAAAGCCCACGACAAACCCAGATTTAAACCTGATCTAACTGTGGTTTTAACTTTAAATGTAATTTTAATCAGCCAGTCTGGAGTTTTCTGGTCAAGACCCAGGGACTTAATCTGTCACCTGGGCCCTCTCCATCTCCCATAGAAAGAAGTGACAATCGGTGTGATAAAAAAACATTCTTGTTCTCTTCCTTCAAAACAAGATATCCCAGCCCCCAAAATAATCCTTAGTTTTGTTGTTTTAGTAGCTCTCTTGTGCCATCCTTCTTCCTATAGAAACCTTCCATTCCCTACAGCCTCTTGGAGTGCCGTTCTAGCGGCCAGAGCAGGGGCTGCCTGATTGGTGACTCCCTCAACAAAGCCAATTAGGTCTTGAAACTCACTTGGTTGAATTTTGTTTTCTGACACCTCCTGCCCGAGGGTTTTGTGCTTGCTGTCCCCCCTTTGAAAGGCTGTGCTCCAGTGCCCTCGTCTTTATCTAGCTCAAGTGATCCTTCCTAATGAACACTGTTCCAGTGATCTTTGTTGCATAACCCACTGCAAAATGTGATGTAAACAACAACCATCTTAGTACGGTAAATAAGTTTAATTGTTTTAAAGATTTTATGCATTTGTTTTTTAGAGAGGGGAACATTAATGTACAGTTGCCTCTTGCAGGCCCCTCACCAGGGACCTGACCCTCAACCCAGGCATGTGTTCTGACTGGGAATCGAACCAGCAACCCCCTGATTCACAGGCCAACACTCATGCCCTGAGCCACACCAGCCAGGGCAGTATGGTAAAGAATTTGGATGGAGCACAATAGAGGTGGCTTGTCACTCATCCACAGGTCTGGGGTCTTAGTCTGGAAGACTGAACGGCAGGGGGGTGACTTGGATGGTTGGGGACTGGCACCATCTGGAGACGTATTAACTCATGCGGGTGAAAAAGGGGCTCTGTAATAAAGCTGACAGGTGCAGTGAGTGGAAGTAACCTCCCAGCATAATCAGATCATAAATCCCAAAATGGGCAAGGTGGATAGTCATGCCCCAGGCATATTACTTCTTTAACAAAAGTTTTATCTTTGCCTTAAGCAATCCCTATCGATTGTTCTTGTGCATCTAGGTTAACACGGCTTTGAAATGCCAAAGTAATCTTTTAAAAAAGATTTTATTTTACTTATTTTTAGAGAGAGGGGAAGGGAGGGAGAGAGAGAGGGAGAGAAACATCCATGTGAGAGAGAAACATCGACCTGCAACCCAGGCACACAACCCAGGCATGTGTCCTGACTGGAAATGGAACTGGAGGCCTTTCTGCTTGTGGAGCAACGCCCAACCCACTGAACCACACCGGTCAGGGCAAAGTAATCTTTTTCAGACCCTTCAGCGGTATAACTACCCTCAGAGGAACACGTAATGTTGTTAAACTCTCCTGTACCTTGCTGTCTCCTACCTTCATGTAATCTACGTTCTCTCTTCAACTGCAAACGTATAAAAGAAGCTGCAAAACTTATTCTCTGAAGCATCTAAGATTTTGCTTCCTGGCATGTCAGAAGTTTGGCCCAAGTAAACTCTTATAAAAACTCTCTACAGGTTTCGACGTTCTTACATCGACACTCACACGTTTAGTGCCTGGACTGGGATGGCGCGAAGGCTGGGCTCCGCTGGGACTGCCAACTAGGAGTGCCTTCACGCAAGGTGGCACCAGGGCAGCTGGACTTCCATGGCCGCTCGGGGCTCCCGAAGTGAATGTCCCCGCGAACAAAGCAGAAGCACGCAGCCTTTTATAGCCTAACCTCTGAAGTCACATAGCAGTACTTCCGTGACTTGGTTGGCTGATGTGGGGACAAGCCACCCAGATGCAAGAGGAGGAACATAGACTCTACCCCTTTAGGGAGGAATGCCCAAACCTTGACGTCAGTCTTCTAAGTCAGGCTGCTTCAGGATATATTTTTGTTTCTATCGATACTCTTATCTCAGTTTGTATGTATTCACTATGGTGACAGCTTGGGTCAGGGCTTGCAAACTCAAATAAATGACTAGCACAGCCAGGCAGGGAAAAGAAGCTGACCAAGGGTGAGAGACAAAAGGGCTAGTGACCCAGAGGCTGCTCATGGTCTCTGAAGTGGGCAGCCACTCCTTGGCACTGGCCAACTGTTGCTCCCAGGGAAGGCGTGCCCAGTATTGCCAGAGCTTCCCATTTTTCCAGAAAGGTCCAGAACTAATGGCGTTCATGGGAAAATTTTCAGTATTAAAAAGACTCTGTAGACCCACTGCCTGGCACATAGTAGGCTCAATAAATAATTGTGGAAGAAATAGAAAAGTACCCTGAGGCCCTCTCACACTCACCTGGTTTGAGACCTGTGGTTGGGGAGCCGTAGGAGGTGATGGGGAAAGACAAGGAAACCAGAGTCCCACAGCAGGCCTGGCGTTTCATGCCATCTACATGGCAGCTCCAAGGGTAGGTCATTCCGCCCCTACTTTGCTTTATTTTTCTTCTAGATGCTTAAAATGACCTGAGATATGGCCCTGGCTAGTGTAGCTCAGTGGATTGAGCCCAGGCTGCTGAACCAAAGGGTTGCTGGTTCGATTCTTAGTCAGGGCACATGCCTGGGTTGTGGGCCAGGTCCCCAGTGGGGGGGCATATGAGAAGCAACCACATATTGATATTTCTTTTCCTCTCTTTCTCCTTCCCTTCTCCTCTCTCTAAAAATAAATAAATAAAAAGTTTAAGATGATCTGAGATATGTAATTGATTGTCTGGCCCTCCCACACGCCTGGTGAAGACTCATTGATTTGTTTGCTTTGTACCCAGGGCCAGCCCTAGCAGGTGCTTGGTGGATCCTTACCGAAGGCTGGTCAAATGGGTGTTACAGGTGAGGTTTGGGGGGGCCAAACACCTTGTGCTAGGTGCCAATTGGTAAGTAAGGAAGCTGGGGTTAAAACTCAGACAACTTGGTGCAAAGCTATGACCGCAGTTGACACTGTGGTATAAAAGGTGCTCACCAACATGCTCTAGAGCCATGATTGAGAACATGCATGTGCAACTAAAAAGTGCGCCTCTCAAAATCAGTTTCCATACATGACGTTACAGAAAAGGAAGGGGTTAAGGAATTTTGGTAATCCTTGGGAGATATCACAAGCTTCAAGATTCCTGTCTATTTCAGGCAAAACTGTGCGTATTTAGCCCTGGCTGAGTGGCTCAGTTGGTTGGCATGTCACCCATACACTAAAAGGTCGCAGGTTCGATTCCTAGTCAGGGTGCAAACATAGGTTGGGGTTTCAACCCCCCAGTTGGGGATGTAGGGGAAGCAACCAATTGATGTTTCTCTCTCACATCGATGTTTCTCTCTGTTTCTCTGTCTCTCCCTCTCCCTTCTTCTCTCTCTGAAATCAGTAAACATATCCTCCGGTGAAGATTAAAAAAAAAAACTGTTGATATTTAAACATGTGATTTAAATGCAGAACCGTAGGCTGGAGAGAGTGAGAAGGGAGTTCTGGAACCCGGACAGGGGTGGGGAAGGGAGGCTTGGCCTCCCTAACTTTGCCTGGAGTTTTGTAACAGCAGAGACTGTTCGTTTTTTCCTGTTTCTGCTTTAAAAACACTTGAGCGTCACCCTTCTCTGGGAGAGCTCACCTAGTTCTGCTGACTGGGAAGTCTGAAATTTTACAGGGAAACAACAGTGTGGGGTGGGGTGCCAGTAGGCACGGACACAGCACACAGAGACCTCTCAGGGCAATGGCCTCAATATGCAGCTGCTCACAGGTGACCGGCCATTCTCCCACACTGCTTGCTCACTGATGTCAGACCTGCTGGGGATCCAGAGGCGGCAGCCTGTCGTGACACTATTTCCAACAGTGTGCTGATGATGGCCCGGGGAGAGAAAGCAAGCCCTATGCAGAGAAATGCACATCCTTCCAGCCGTTTTTTCTATGGAACTAGGTTTTGACCCCAGAGTTCTCTGTCCCCCCAAAACCTTCCTCCCTCCATGGGTTTTGCTGATTAATCTTTTATTTTTATAATACCAGTTGATATTTCTCTCTAATAAAGGTCACCCATGTCTCAGACAACAAGAAGTCAGGACAGTTCCTGGGGTCCCCCCTCAAGTCACACACATCACCTTTTTGATCTGCTTGCCACCCAAGGCAGAGTCCCTGCAGCAGCTCTGGACTGTTGCCCCTTGTCTTGATGCTGTCTATTGAGAGGGACCATGTGTCAGTGGGCCACCCTGCCACCTGCACCTTTGACAGTGCTTGGAACATTGTGGATGCTCAAGAATAGGGCATTCAAGAGCATTAAGCATTGGGTGCTGGGCACAATGCTGACTTTTTGCGAACATAATCTCTTTAACCTTTACAACAGCCCCGAAGGTGAAGGTCGGCAGAATCCTCCTCCAGGTAAAAGAGGAAGTGAAGATTCTGGGGGCGCAGTGGGCACGTGCTTACGCTCACAGCCCTATTTGTGGTGGTGCCAGAATTTGAAGGCATCGAGCTGCCCCCAGAGTGGCTCCTGCGGTATAAAGCTCTCTAGGGGTGCCCGTGTGGGGCTGGGCGTGGTATTCAAGTCACCCGTATCCGGTGCTGAGGGTGCCCAGATCAAAGCAGGCATCCTCTGATCTGTGTGTGAGAGTGGGGCTCAGGAGCCCTGAGGTGTTTGGAGAAGCTACAGGGAGGAGTGAATGAGAGGAAACAGGTTGGGGCAGTAGGTGGGGCACATTGCAGGTGAGGTGACATGGCAGGCCAGGTGACAAGCTCAGCCTGGCCCCTCTGGTTGGGAAGAAGAGGATGATGAGGGAGGAGCCCTGCACAGAGGTCATAGCTGGGCCCATCCGAGCTCAGCCTGACCTGCGTGGTGGCTGTTTTTTAGGTGAACCAGTCCGACTTGCCCTGGCAGCTTTCTAGCTTTATAAGGCTTCCTTTCCTTGTTCCTAAGTCACTGGGCTAAGAAAATGCAGCATGTCCACCTGGCCAGCTTCCCAATAGAGCCTCATGAAGTTCCAGCATCACATAGAGAAGTGAAAGAGGAGAAAGGAATAATCTGTTCATTCTGTCATCCGGTATTTATTGAGCATCTACTATGTGCTAGGTACCATTGCAGGTGCTGGGGATAACGGGAGTGTACCAAAAAGACCCCTCTCCCTAGGTTGCTTCTCATAGGGGCTGGGGGGACAGCACCTAAGAACCGTAAGAAGTAAGTAAACAAGGTAACAAAGGCTGCGAAATAAAGACAACGTGGAGCAGCAGGAAAGGGGGGACCAGGAGTGCATGTGTGGCTGGGGCTGGGGTTCATTCTGGCTGCAACCTCAACAGGGCTGCCAGGGGAGTGAAGGAGTTACCTGTGCAGTTCCAGGGGAAGAGAGTTCCAGGCAGGAGGAATGACCAGGTCAAAGGGCTGAGGCCGGAGGGCGCAAGCCTATGTGTTTGAGCAATAGCAGGACAGCAGGGGCTAGGGGCAGGGGCAGGGCGGTGGAGGGGGAATAGAAAAGAATGAGGATGGGGGCCCTTTCTGAGCTGAGACGTGGCACTATCTGGCTTCAGTGTGTAAAGGACCCTCCTGCTGCAGGAAGAAGTTGGAGATGGAGACCAGCTGGAGTCTGGTGGGATATGCAGGTTAGAGAAGGGGGGGCGAGGCATCTGGGGTAAGGCAGATGCAGTGGAGATGAGGGAGGTTGGATTCTGGATATAGTGGAGGGAGGAACCAGTAAGATCCCCCCCTGTGATTGGCTTTGGGGGATGAGGGACAAACAGGAGGCAATGAAGACCTTGAGTGTTTGGAACTGGGCAATTGAAACTTCCGCTGATAATGGGAAGACAGGAAATAGGTTTTTTGGGGGGGGGCAGGGGAGAGCAGGGCCACTTGTCTTGGATCTACTGCATCTGACATGTTGTTCACTCCAGCTGAACATGCCAGGTAGGCAGTTAGGCCTGCGAGTCTGGAGGACTGTTAGAGAACTTGAACTCTGTGTGAGGTGTGGCCCTACAGGTGGTGTTTAAAGCCACGAGCCTGCCTGAGAGCACAGGAAGGAGCGCAGAGAAAAGACAAGCGCTGGGCCTCCGGGATTTTGAGTTGAAAAGCCCCGAAGAGGAGGAGCCACTGGGAAAGTGGGAGAAAGCCTACATACAGGGCTGGTGGCCTTGAAGCCAGAGGAGAGCTTCAGGGAAGAGGGCGGGAGCAATTGTATCAAGTGGTGCTGATGGAGTCCTGCCGTTTTTTGCTGGACCCAGAGCCGCTGCCACTCCCCTCTCCGTAAATAGGAGTGACAATGTCCACTCCCGCCGAGGGGGGTGATGGAGATTAAGTGAGATAATGTACCGGAATCATAGGGCACTTCGAAAGCTCTTGCCAAATGGGAATTTCTGTGGGAGAATTCATACAAATAAAAATGATAATAAGATACAATTATAACCACGATTTGATGTTTACGTCTCAGAAAAAAGTGTCTAAGGCAGGCCCTTGTCTCTGGGCAGCGTAGCAGGAGCTGGGAGGACCCACAGGGAATGACAGGCGGCTGTCAGCACCTGCGGAGCACAGGCTGGGACTGAGCTGCCTGGGGACCAGGAGGGTGTCCCATGGTCAAGGACTTCACAGAGAGTGGGTGCTGGATGTGGTGGTGTGCTGGGTGGGGGAGGAAGGAAGGGCGTCTATGTGAGGAGAGGATGTCACAGAGGTGCAAGGTGGGGACAGATAGGGACCTGTTGGATTAGAGTGGGGTGTATTGGTGTATGTGTTTAAGGAACAGGGAGAGTGAGCAAGAGGTTGGCAAGGGAGGTAACATTGCACAGCGACCGGAGCCTGGCGGGTCAGTGCCCAGCCCTGTATAAGCGCCGCAGCCTCCCTTCCCCAGCACAGCCTCCCCCTCACTCTCCATAGCAATGGCCCTGTTTGTTGTCCCCCACTTAGTGCCTATTTGAGGGAGGCATGAGAGGGCACATGGAGGCTGAGGGAGAAGGTCCCCTGGGACCATGCAGAGGGCGAGTCTCCCCGCAAAGGCACCCAGTATCTGGGAAGGAGCAAATACATGAACCCAAGTTTGACTGGTGACCTAGCTTAGAGTCTTTGGGGCCCACCCTCTGTTCTTGGGAAGCCCCTGGGAGCAGTCTGGAGTCCAGTGCCTAGGAGGACCCACTGCCTGTCACCGTTCCCACGCCCAAGCGCAGATCCCGGATGCAGGAAGGCTGGGGACTCCCTGCAGAGAGTCACTCCAGGTACAGACACCAGCACACGTGGCAGTGTTTTTATCCTTCTTTCTGGTGTTGAGGCCCTTCCTGTCCCTCCCTGCCCTGGCCTCTCTCAGATAAGGAGCTATTTTTGCTATGCACCCCTCCCCCACCTGCCCTTCTTCTCCCCTAGGCCTGAGTGTGGATCTCTCAGAAAGGGTTCCTGAAAGGCCCTGCCCTTCACAGACAAGGAGGGAGTCACCAGCTGCCGGGCTGGGCAGGAGAGGACAGCAAAGAAGCCAGTGGCTCAGGAGGAACCAGGAAGTCGGAGAGGGAGAGGCGGGAGAAGCAGGTGTGGACATGGGTAGGAGTGAGGACGGGGAGCAAAACCAGACCTGCAGGGTCAGGGGAACCTGAGCAGAGATGAGGAGAAATGGAGGAAGCCTGGACAAAGAGAAAGGCTCAGCCACAGAGCCCCCGGCAGGGCCCGGGGGCGTTGGGCTGATCTAGCTCTGGTTTGGGGGTGTTGAGGGTTGGGGTCACTTTACTTGCAACAAGCAGAATTTCTGAGCTGAGTGGGGAGAGAAGGAACTGAAGGAACATAGGAGTCTCAAAGAAGGGGACGTATAGGGGCAGTGCTGATTTTACAAAAAGGTGAAATTAGAGATTTAAAAAAATTCAGTACCCCCACTAATTTGGGCTCCTATGCAAAAGCAGCTCTCATTTTACACACCTAGAGGTGGGTGAGGAAGGCAGAGATAAGTAGGCTGCTCTGGCTTTTGCTTGGCTCCGTGCAGAGCAAAGGCAGCCCACCCCGCTTCTCTTCCCTGTCCTGGCTCCATCCCATATCTCAAAGGTCCAGGAGGGCCTGTGTGGAAACCCCATCCCGCACCTCTCTACACCCCCAAACAGCAGCCCTGGCCATTCCCCGAGCTCACGGAAGGGTTGCGTACCTATACTAAAAAATTATTCCTGCCCTGGCTGGTGTAGCTCAGTGGATTGAGCGCTGGCCTGCAACCCAAAGGGTCACAGGTTCGATTCCCGGTCAGGGCACATGCCTGGGCTGCAGGCCAGGTCCCCAGTGGGGGACACGTGAGAGGCCACCACACATTGAGGTTTCTCTCCCTCTCTTTCTCCTTCTCTTCCCTTCTCTCTAAAAATAAATAAATAAAATATTTAAAAAAAAATTATTCCTTGTGTTTCTGAAATTCACACGTACTGGGTGTCCTGCATTTTACCCGTCGACCATTGCCAAAGGCGCCCCCACCAGCCATAGGAAGCCCTGGGGTAGGAACCTCACAGGCCCACTGGGCAGAAATGTCCAGGGTCCCAGTATTAGAATGTAGCTCTGGGTGGGCACATCTCGGCCCTGCAGACTTTTCTGGCAACAGAAGTGTCAGATCTGGGTCCCCTGAAGCTCAGGAGGGTCCTTTCCTGCTCCCTGGCAGAATGGGATGAGCCCCAGCCGCTTCCTCAAGTGAAAGCTCACCTGTGCTGGGACCTTTGTTGCCTCCTGCGGCTGCCAGTGCTGAGAGGCATGAGGTAGAGCGGCGGAGAGCTGAGCTCCTGGGTGAAGTGCAGGGTGCCCAGCTGCATCTGAATTTCCCATGAGTAATGAATAATTTTTTACTATAGATACATCCCATGTAATATTTGGGACAAACTTACACTAAAGAATGATTTCCTGTTGATAGGAAATTCAATTTCAACCCAGTGTCTTGTTTTTTATTTTGCTTTTATTTGTTTTGGGTAAATCTGGCAACCTCCAGAGTCCCACAGACGAGGCTCCCACCGCAGCTTCCCCACCTCCTTGCCAGGGGAACCTCTCCGAAGTTCACTTTCCTTGTCTGCCTCAAGACTGGTGGAAGGATGAGATGACAAAGTGCCCGGCACAAGTGACAACTGTTACTATTGTCCCTGGCTGAGATCCCACAGCTAGAAGGCTACAGGGCCAGTATTCACCCTCTAAACTCCAGATTCATGTTCCTCGGTCTCCTCAAGGACACTCAGCAGCCTGCTGCACGTGCCTTGGATCTGAGCCCAGCCAGCCCTCGAGGGCACTGGGCAGCAGCTCTGGGAAGGCTTAAAGAGGCACGTTGTGTCTAGATGTTCTGAACTCTCCAATGACCAGAGAGGAGCTCTGTGGGAGGAGCCAACATTTACTCTGTACCTAGTATAATATGCCTGGCATTTTGTTCTCTTAATTTAATCCACAAAACTGCTCATTTCCCTTTTGCAGCTAAAGATACATTCCCAGCGACAAAAGAGAAGGCCCTGGTTGCTCCCCTGTTTGAACCACGGTTCCTGCAGCTGACTTTGTGGCTCATTCTTACCTCCTTCAGGGCTCTGCTCACCCTCCCTTCCCAGAAAGGCCTGAGGGTGTAAGCTCCATGAGAGCAGGTTTTTCCTGCCTGTTGTGTTTACAGACATGTTCCCCAAGCAGCCTTTGTTGTACAGATTTGTTGAATGAACTGAAACTGATGTTAATAATAACAGCAGCTAACACTTATTTAGCACCTACTTTGCCTCAGAACTAGTCTAAGCACTTCACATATATTCATTTACATATCTTCCTCACAATACCACTCTAAAGCACAGAGCGGGCAGAGAGGGTAAGTAACTTGTCCAAGGTCACACAGCTAGTGGGCAATAGTTTCAATCTGGTTGGCCTGAGTTCCCAGCCTACACTTTTACACAGTCCGCAGGTGTCCATGACCCTGGCACTGCTCCTTTCGTGTGCCCCATGGCCCCCTTGGTGGCAGCCTGGCCATTCCTCCATCTCCCTGTATTGAGTGCCTTTTTGCTTTTTTAAGGCTGATTTGTCTCTTTGAGGGCAGGGAGCATCTCCTCCATCTTTACTCCGTCAGGGTCCTGTACAGTGGCCAGCCTATGACAGAGCCTCCTTTCCACTTTCCTGGTTGGCTTGTACAACAGCCCTGGGCGGGGGAAGCACAGGTGTCATCATTTTGGCCCCCATTTTACTGCCGAGGGAACAGGCTCAGAGATGTGTGGCAGCAGGAAGAGCAGTCCCCAGACCTGGGGCCTCCTGAGTCAGCACTTTCCTGGCCATGGCCTGCTGGAGTAGGGACCAGCCCTGCACAGCCCATGGGTTCTGGCTGCTGCCCGAGATTTAGGGTGGAGGGAGACTACCTGTTAGAAGTGGGCAAAGGCAAAATACAGGCATGAAGCAGGAGAGGGGGGCAGGGGCGGTGGACTCAAGGATCCAGCCCAGCTCTTTCAAAGGAGGCCCGTGGGGGCTGCTCCTTGGAACCCGAGAGGGTGAGCGGTGAGGCACGGTTTCCAGCCTGTGATGCATGTCCGCCAGGTGTGTTTCAAAGCAAATGGAATGCAAAGTAGGGTATATTTAGCCTGTGGTTGCTGCTGCGGTACCAGCCTGCTGCCCAGTCTCTCTTGGTGGGGGCAGCCCCTTGGAACGTTTCCCTCTGACTGGGAATGTGTTCTTTGGAGGTGGTGGGACGGGGGTGGCTTGCAATGAACAGAAAACCTGGAGACTCAGGGCTCAACCAAGGAAAGGCCACAAGTTTCCAGGATGAAATATATCTCAGCTGGAAGCAGAAGGTCTTTCTGTCTGTCCTCATTGGCTGCTGAGAGTCCTGTAGACAGACCCATGCTAGAACCTGAGAGTCATGGGGAGAGGCTATCTTCCTTCCATCCTTCCTTCCTTCCTTCCTTCCTTCCTTCCTTCCTTCCTTCCTTCCTTCCTTCCTTCCCTCCTTCAGTCAGTCATTCAACAAGTATCCATTGCACTTCTACTGACCACCAAGCACTGAACTAAGTACTGAGAACACAATGGGACAACATACTCGTCCACTCTGAGCTTTCAGTTTAATGGGGGACAAACATTACAGAAGCCTTGCTGTTACTTGATTATTGTCAGCTGTCAGTGCTCTGAAGGAGAATTACTGCATACCATGAGAGGATAGAATAAGAAATTTTAGTCTGGGAGTCAAGGAAGGCTTTCCTGGAGGAAGTGATGTTTAAGCTGAGTTCTGGAGGATATCTAAGAGTCCATTTGGCAGCTTGCTACAAATAGAGTGTCAGAGGGCCTGAACACCAAGTATTGCAGGCCCAGGGAGTGGCCCACACCAAGACCTTGAAACAAAGGGGTGTGGCTTCTGCATGAAGGGCTCCCAAATGTCTGGTATCTGATTTTAATCTGATCGGGAGACTCAGCCCCTGCCCAAGCACCCCCTAGTCTACTGGGGAAAACAGTGGAGTTCAACCATGGGAGGATCAGACATTCCACTAGCAGCAGACATATGGAGGTCTGAAGTGGGGCTACTTGCCATGAAGGAGCAAGTTAGTTGGGAAAGGCTTGCTGAAAAAGGTGTGTCTTAAGTTTTGAAGGTGGGAAGTATCCCGATTTGGCAGAGGGTGTAGGAGTCTGAAGAGGTGTGCCCAAGGCTGAGGAAGTGGGAACGAGCATGCTTGAGGGGAGAGGTGGGCGGGTGACTCTCTTTGGATGTGCGTGTCAGTCTCTCCAGTCGATCTGAAGAGCTGCTCTTGATTTCACAACCACTGTGCTCCAAGCACACCGACCCATCTCATTCATTCAAACAAGCCCTTTGTGGCAGGTGAGGCATCCCATGTGTGGATGAGAGACAGGAAGTTCAGAGGATTAAGTGACACAGAGAAGAGGCAATAGGACCAAGAATCCAACAAAATACGTCTATTCTGTAGCTCATGAACCTTGCAGCTCACTTGCGTTCCTCATGACCTGACACCTTAGGGACTGTCCCTACCTGCTCTGGGCAGATGAGATATGAGCTAAAACCATGTTTAGCCATTGGCAGTGCTAACGTAACTATGGTAACAGACCTGTTGGTGCACATCCTACCCTGCTTTCCAGCCCACAGAGGAACAACAGCTCAGGGCTCTTTACTGGAAAAGGCGAAGCTCACCGAAGATGTAAGGTCTACCTGAGATCTTTCCTCTGGCCTGTGTCCACTGTCCACAAGTTTGGTTGATGTCACTGGAGCTGGGGATTTTGTCCATTTAATTGCAATATCCCTAGTTGCCAGAATAGTGCATGGCACATAGTAGGCACACCATTAATTTTGTTAAAATAAATCCCCCTGTGAATGGTGCAGTGTTAAGAGGAATTTTGTACATACACATTTCCTGCCCTCTGGCAGGCTGTCATCTAATTGAACACAGTGTAACACACACATGCACATGCAAACACTCACATGCACATACTCACAGGAAGCCAGTCTCTAAGTTAGCTGAGACAGCTATTCCCCACCTGGACCAGATATGATGAGACGGTGTTTGTGTGTATAATGTGCACTTGGCCTAGGCTTGAGCCCACCAGCTATTTTTCCTCAGCAGTGGAATACCCAGAAGCACAAAACCAAACCAAACCAAACCAAAACAAAACCATCTAATACTTTGTTGCCTTCTTTTTGGAGTTTTTTTGGGGGGTAGGGTGGTGAAGAATATAACTTACATAGTAAAATTTACAAATCTAGAGTGTACAGCCAGATGGATTTTTTTTTTAGATTTTATTTATTCATTTCTAGACAGAGGGGAAGGGAGGGAGAAAGAGAGGGAGAGAAACATCAATGTGTAAGGGAAACACAAACATTTTGCCTCTCACACAACCCCCAACTGGGAACCTGGCCCTAAACCCAGGCATGTGCCCTCACTGGGACTTGAACCAGTGACCTTTCAGTTTGCAGGCCGGCACTCAACCCACTGAGCCACACCAGCCAGGGCCAGGTGGATTTTTACATATGTAACATATGTATATACTGGTGAAACCTCTACCCAGATAAATACGTAGAATAGCAATTTTTAACCGGTGTGCCACAAAAAATTTAAGACATGCAATACCTGACTATTTAGTCAGGGGCACTGACCTCTTTTCCCTTAGATTTTGTCAAATAAAAAAATGACAACAGCCAACGCAACAAATAGCTGTCTGGTATGAATGAATCAAAATTATACCTATTTTTTTTAGATTGGCAAAAAAATATAATATTTTTTGACGTGCCACAGAATTTTAGTAATGACTTTATGTGTGCCACAAGATGCAAAGGGCTGAGAATCAACGACACAGTGTTGCCAGAACCCTGGAGGGTACTCTCCCAGGAAATCGCCTTCCCCCAGGCAGAGGCTGCTGCTGTCTTTTCGTTTGCTTGTTCTTGACCTTCAGAGAAAGGAAATCATATCGTAAGTACTCTTCTGTGTCTGAACTGTTTTGCTCAAGAGCATGTCTGTGACGTTCACGATTGTTGCTCTAGTTCTTTCTTCTGCATTTGTGTAGCATGTTAAATATTTCTGTTTATTTATCCATTCTCCAATTGATGGGCATTAGGTCACCTCCAGCTTGGAGCTGTTATGAATAAAACTACAATGAACACTCTGTGCGTGTCTTTTGGTGAGCACAAGCACTAATTTCTATTGGTTATACGTGAGATGTGACCTTGCCAGGTAGGCTTATTGTTTAGCTTCGGCAGGTTTGCCAAAAAGTTTCGCTGGTTGTACCAGTATGTACTTCCATCAGCAATGTATGAGAGATTAGAGAGGTTTCAAAGTCGGGGACATGGTGCCTTATCTCCCTCCAACTTTCCTGGCCGTTTCCCACAGGACTGGACTGAAACACTGGGGAATGAAGCCAGGACCTCCGTGTCATGGTGCGGCTCTCCCAGGTACGGGGAATCGCCAGGGGATGTGGAGGTGGAAGGGCTGGGTGGAGGGCGGGCGATCAGGGAGCCTCTTCGTGACACGGAGTCGTTGGACTAGTGTCAGGGCGACGGCTCCCATCTGACCACAGATAAGAGGTGGACAGTGCTATTTATTCTAGAGTGGATTTATGGGTGGAAACCCACCTACTGCAGAAGAACTGGGTCTTGTTCGGTTTCCCAACTCTCTACTCAGCTCCCCCCTTCCGCCCTCCTATCAGAATTAATAGCTGCTTTGAGGAAACGGGTCCAGCGCTCTGATCCCAGGGAGTGGAGAGAGGTAGGAGAGATAATCCACTTTTTTTGTTCCATGGAAGAGGCTGAAGAACTACAATTCTTGGACTCCTAGGACAGGAAGCAGGAACCAGGCAGGGAAGGGCTGTGAAGAGGATGGAACGGCAGAGGGGATGGCCCCAGTTCACTTTAGGACAAGTCTTCCAGGGGCCCTTGCCCTATCGTTGCCACTATTGATGTGATGTTGCCAAGGTGAGAAGAAAGTAAAAAAGATCCACGTAGTCCTCACTTAGTGGGCTCACCTCTGCCGCCATGACCTAGGAGCACCTGGGAAGAGGGAAGTAAAAGGGAGTCCAGAGCGGTCATGAAGGGCTCAGCCAACCAGGATCCCAGCCCTGGCTCTTTCCTTCACTGGCAGCGGGGTCTTGAGCAAGGTATGGGAGCTTTCCAAGCCTTAGTTTCCCTCTCCATAAGGTGTGGCTGGCAGAGGCCCACGCCTCCCTTTGATGTGCTGCAGATTAAACAGGTAAGGCACGTAAAGACAGCAATGAGTGCGGCTCCTTCTCCAGGAGTGAGCAGAGGTCAGGTGTGGGGAGGCCAGAGTTCCCTGGGACGCCCTGCCTGGGTTGACCCAGGAGGCAGGGATGTGGGGGTGGGGCAGACCGGCTGCCTGACTTGATCAAGGCCGTTCCCGATTCAGAGTTCTCTGTCCTGAGAGTGAGTGGAAGGAAGGACGGCAGCTGAAAGGACCACAGTGACATAAACTGAAGAGTGGGTACCGAAGTGGGCCGCAGAGTCCCCAGTCGTGAAAGTCTTTGGAAGGAATAGAGACTGTCAGCCTTGGGGGTTTGGGGTTAGAGTTCTCCTTGGTGTCACAGGGAGGTGTACTGAGTCATCTGTCTCCCATTCCTGGAGGCTAGGCCGTGAAGAAGCTGTGGCTAGAGTGGAAGCCACAGACTTAGTTGCCCACGCTGGCTTTCGCTGCGGAAGATCTCGGTCCTGCTCACGGCTCCTGTGGACTCTGCGGTGGGCAGGGGAGGGACCCTCTGCCTGAGGCTGCAGGTCTGGCATTCTGGGTTATCCCTCCCCTTGGAAGGCCTTTGACTGCCCTGGGGACCCACCCCAGGTGGCTTCCTTCCCGTGGCTGCAGAGCCTTTGAAATTGGCTCATGCATTTCCTATCCCAGGCTAAAGATTTCATGAGGCTTCCTCCCTACCCCGGGGCTGCTGGCAGGCCCGGTTAACTCTGGGCCATGCTTGGGGAGGCAGTGGGTGTAGGGCCTTTCTTCTAGTTCAGGGAAGGGGCTGGGGAGGAGGCAGGACCCCGATGGGCTGGCACTATGGCAGTCAGTCACGGAACAGGTACGGGGACAGAGGCACCCAGCCTGGCACTGTGAGAACAGGGGACAGAGCTCCCTTTCCATCCCTCCTAGGTGGCCCAAGACAGCTCCCTATGGGGACAGGGCCCAAGGCAGCTCACTGAAAGAACCCGTGTACGGGAGGCGGCTCCAGGTAGCTATGGGCCATTCCTTTCCATTTAATTGTACAAATGCTCAACTCTAAACATGGTTGATTATCTCAGTTCAGGGCTGATATCCACATCTTTTTTTTTTGACAAATAAAAATTGTATATACTTAAGGGGTATCGTGTGATGTTTTGATATATGTATACATTGTGCAGTGATTACTCTGCTTCTGTATCAGGAACCCCACTCCCTGGCCTCCAGGGCCTCCTTTCCTGAGGGTAAAACAACGATGATAGTAATCAATAATTGAATACACACTGCCACTCACTGCCTGGAGAGTCTTGGCCTTCCCCAACGCACCAAGGGGTCTAAAGCTTGCAATGGAATCACAGGCCAGGCCGCTCCTATTCTGCTCCTCCCCATCACGGTTTTAGCATCTGAATCCAAGGAGAGGCCTCTCTTGAAGGAGCCACAGCTAAAGCAACAAACACAGGGTTTCTCAAACTTCCAAAGGTCAGGCAATGGGCGGAGTGCAGTGAGAATAAGGAAGGAGAGGGTAGGGGTAGGGGTGAAGGCAGAGTAAAGGCATCCCCAGGCTGTTAGGTAGGAAGAATAAGAAAGTTGACCCCCACCCTTGGGCTAAGGGTCATGGGACCCTGGTGGGGAAGGACACAGGATAAAGAAGTGAAAGATTTACAGGCTATTTTTGCATGGCATTTGCATGCTTTTCTTGTAATGTCTAGAGTACGGCCCAGGGAGAGTCCCCAGGCCCCATTCCTTCCCTCCTTCTCCGGGGTGCAGCCTTGGTGGGTGAGAAGGAAGCTGGGACCCCCTCCACCACAGCCCTGTCTGCGTGTGGGCTGCCGAGGTGGGGGCCACGTGCCTGGAGTCTGAGCAGAAAGAAGATGGAGCCCCCATGGTAAGGAAGCAAGGGGTAGGGAGGGTGTGAGGGAGAAGGCGGCCCCCTGCTAGGACGATGAGGGTGGGGGTACAAGGTGTCCAGGGATGAGAAGTTTTCTGGCTCCAGGCTTTTTTCCAGACCAAGCCAGAAGGAAGGAAGCCAGAGGAGGTTTTGTTTCCTGCAGCAGAGCGGGCTTTGACATCAAACGCCTTTCTTTTCCAGTGGCCTGCTTCAGCTGCAGCCTTTACGCGGTGGGGGTGGGGGGGGTGGGGGGGGGGCTGTGGAGTGGGGCGGGGAATGGGGGCACCAGGGAGGGGGCCATCAGGCACAGGGTCCTGTGTGCCTCCCTTGTGCATTCACAGTGGCTGGCTGGGCTCATGGTCAAACTAGAGTGCGGCTCCTGAGCCCTGGCTGGTGCGGCTCCGGGGATTGAGCTCCAGCCTGTGAACCAAAGGGTCGCTGGTTCCATTCCCAGTGAGGGTGCATGCCTGGGTTGCGGGCCAGGTCCCCCGTGGTGGGGCGCGTGTTAGGCAACCACAGTGACATTTCTCTCCCTCTCTTTCTCTCTAAAAATAAATAAATATATATATATTTTTTTAAAGAGTGGGGCTCCTGAGTGGGCTCTAGGGGTGGTGGTGGTGCCCAAACCCTGACTAACTTCTGATTGGTCAAGGATGGCTAATCCCAGAATACCCTGGGACAGGACTCCAGTAACGTGGAGAGATTTCATTCTCACCCTGGGCTGTGGAGGTCTTCCCTGTGCGCATTTTTTCTCCCGCATTTCTCCTTGCTCACTCTGTTTTCATCTATGTGTTGTTGTTTTTTTAATCTTGGACATGTAATTGTGGCCCCATAGCTCTGTTAGCCTTTCCAGGACACTTCCCCACTGACATCACAGCCTCTGCACTGCTGCTGCCAGCTCACTCTGTTCCACCTTATGCGCCTGGAAGCCAGGCTCTGCTGCGTCGGGCTGCGCGGAGGGCAGCAGGAGACAGCCTGCCGGGCTGGGGAAGGCCCGGAACTCTGGTGAGGCCTCTGCAGGCTCCAGATGCAGGAATGACTGGCTAGCCTGGTGAGAGTGTCCACCATGGGCTGTCGATTCAACTCAGGGAACAGGTGAGTGCATCTCTCCTGAGGAGAGGCCAGCCCAGAAGAGGCAGGCGACAATTTCCAGAGCCAGAAAACAAACCACCTAGCTGCCTGGCACACCCACAGGCTTGGCAGCCCCAGGTGCTCTGTGCACACTCACAGTCTGGAACACGCTCCGGCTGCGTGCACAGCCAGGGCACTGGAAGGCGTGGTGGCATCTGCAAATACTCACCAAGGCTGCATGCACGTTCACAGATTAGGAAACGCTAATAGGCTCCAGCTAGGTTTATGCTCCGGAGTTGTTTGCCTTTAGGCGAAGCTCCATCTCGTCCTAACATTTGCAGTTACGCCACCGCTATGGACCTTGTACACCTTGGAGTCACGTAGGCCATCCCTCCCCTGTTTTACACTTGAAAAACCTGAGACCAAATGGGGTCAAGTGACTTACCTATGGTCACACAGCTAATAAGCCATTTCTTTTGAGTTACAGAATTTGGAATTTGGAGTTGACAGGGATTTGGGTGACTTGAAGCTCAGGAGATAGCAGGAAAGCCAAATAAGCTTTCAAAGGCCCTTGCTCACAGTCAGCTCCGCCTCTTTCTAAATGTGTCCTTTGACAAGTTATTGAACTGCTCTGAGCTCTAGCTCCCTTCTCTGTAAAGTAGGAGTGATCAAATCTACTCTGCAGGTGGTCGCAGGGTGTAGGTGTTATGGGGAGAGACCCAAATCAGGGCTCCCCCACCCTGAGCTTGTTCCTCAGTTCTTGCCTCCCTTGCAAGAGATGAATTCAAGCAAGAGAAAAAACACGTACGGTGGAAATGAGACAGCAAGTTTATTTGTGCTGCAAGCAGGCACCTGGCCAGGCGGAATGCCCCATGTATGGAGGAAATAAAGTTGTTAGTAAGTTTACTAGTAAGTTTGTTCTCTACCCTTGAGCAGAATCTACAAGTGGGTACCCGGCTGATCCAAGTGCGCTGACTATTGGGGTTCAGGTCATATACCTTAGCCAGCTTCCAGGTTCCCCCTCCTCCCTCCCCTCCCAAACATAGGGATGATGCACATTAGAGGCCTGGCACACAGTAGGTGGCTCAATAAGTGATTCTATGACTATTTGACAAGGCGGTAAAACAGTCGACCAGAAGGCTGTGTTATGATCCCTACTGTGGACCAGGCTCTGTGCTCACTGCTGGGGACACGAGGACACACGCAGTGTCTGGGTAGGTACAACGTGGGACGAAGATGAGAAAACACTGCTGAGTCATGTTACTGGTGCCACGGGAACAATGTAAGAGAGGTACTGACCCCAGATGGTGTATGTGAGGAGTGTGTGTATGGGGGAGGGGCAGTGGTGACACTGAAGACTTCCTAGAATTTGACGGATGAAGAAAACGTAACTGGGCAAAGAGGAAAGGGAAGGAGAGTCAAGCTGAGAGAACTGTGAAGTCAGAGACCCAGAGGGAGGCTCCAGAAGTCCTGGCGTGGTCCTGCAGCCGTTAGAGCCTCTGGCTGTGCTGACCACGACTGTGTGCTCAGTCCTAGCTGGGAAATGCACGGTCCCGCCCCTTGTCTTCACTCCCCTTACCCCAGCACCAGTCCCACTCACCCAGGTGTCTCTCCCTCGCCCTCAAAGTAAAGCCTTGGTCTGCGTGTCTAAGCTACTTACTGCCTGAGAGCATTTCTGGGACGGCTTCAGACAGAAAATGAAACCACCGTTTCATGACGGTGTGTCTGTCCTGGGTGCCAGTAATAAAAACAGACTCTAGATAAGTTACAGAGGAGGGAATTTATTGGCAGGATACTGGAGGATAGAGAGAATTAGGCTAAGAAATGGGTAGAAATTAGAGGAGATTCTTGTGCTGGGAAGGAAGCAGCGAGGAGATCAAAGAAAGCTGGGCTTGAGTTTGGATGGGGATGGTAATTGGCGGCAGGCACACGGACAGGCTTGACCCGAGGGGCTGGGGAGACTTTGAAGCCAGCCACACCAACACCTGAAGTTTGCAACAGAAAAGCAAAATTAGAAACTAATGAACTTTGCTTCAATTTATCCTGTTCTTCTCAAAAGTGTTGTTTCATTGTTTGTTTAAAAAAACCTTTTGCCTTTATTAAAGGTCACTGGCAAATAAAAGTTTTGGCACAGAGCTAGGCCCCTCGGTAGTAAAAGAAATTGAAATTCAAACCTAACTGAGAAATCCAAGTACCTGTCTATTTACTAATGGCTTAATCAACTACTGCTTTGGGCCTTTAATCTGGAGGGTGCCCAAAACCCTCCAGTGAGAGATTCACTCTTTTTGATGAACTCAGCACATTGCAGTTGATCGTTTTCAAAGCTGTGCTTGATAATAGTGGGTGGGAGGGGTTTTCAAAGTGTGTCATTCATTCGGATTGATTTAGCAGATGTTTGCGAGGCTTTCATGTTCTAGGTGCTTGGGGATAAGGGCTGAATAAGACAAGGTTCCTGCATTCCTGGGGCTAACCCCAAGTTCTCAGACAGGAAGCACTCGACCAGCCCGACAAAGATGACAGAGTAGAGTATAGATAGAGCCTGGCATCTTCAGGTCAGATCAAACCTGGGTTTGAAAATCTGCTGTTTGAACTCAGGCAAGTGACTTTGTCTCTTCTAGGCCCTCCAGAGTAAAGTGGAGGAAACAGAACCTACTTCACAGGTTGTTTTGAAGATTCAATGAGAATAAAGAATCTCATTGTGCCTGACATCAAGACTGGTGTGTAATAAGTCCTTAGCAAGTGATTACCGCCAGTACCAATGATCTTTGGGACACTCAAAGGCTAAGCAACTGAGCAGGAAAAAGGCTTTACTATGGAGTAGAGGCTGGTAATGAAATTAGGGGAAGTAGCCCAGCTCACACTTCGCAACCATTGGGAAGAAGGGTTCCCCAGGGTTCAGACTGAGTTTCATCCATTTCACATGTTCTTTGTCTAGCACACAATAGACACGGTTCTAAGCTCTTGGCCAGGATTTGGGAGAGGAGTTGGGTGTCACTTCCAGGAAGACGCTATTCCAGGGGCTGGCTACTCTAGCCAGACAAGGTCACTAGAACCTGGGACATGATCAGGAACTGGGTCGTTTGTGAAATAAGCAAACATGGCACGGAAACCCAGCAGCACATTTTTTGGAAGACTGCAGAGAGCAGAAAGTTCAGAAGAGAGCAGGCGGGGGGCCAGGAAGGATTGGAAAACCTTGGGGAATGGCCTGGAGGGTCTGTGGTTAGAAGCGTCCTTATTCCACAATTCATACCTTTGACCTTAGCCTTGTCCAGACAATCTGCCTCACCTGGGCCACAGCAGCTTCTGCATCAATAGTTCATTCTTCCATTTAAACAAGGGTGAGGAGCCTAGGTTTCCCACTCAAGAACAGGAATCTTGGATGCTTAGGATGGTCTATGATTGCCCAGGGAAGGCACAGCTGGGGTCACAATGAGAACACCCCATGGCCAGTCTAACAGAGCCAGAACATCCCCCAAATTGGGGGATGGATTCAGGGAGTGCTTCATCCTCATGCTCACGGGTTCAGGGCATGGTAGAGCTGGGCGGAGCTCTGTCCACCCCTCATTGAACACTGTAGGATCCCTTGTCCCAGAGAGGGCAGTGATTTGATCAGTGAAGAGCAGTGAACTTGGATCAGAAGCTACACCAGCTGGTTGTTTTCTTGACTCATTGCACACACTTTGCAAATGACTGACACGTATTATCCCTGAGCTCCTGACCGACACATCTGACTGCCTACTTGACATCTCTTTTTGGGTGTCTCCAAGTTTCCTCTAACTCAGTGTGTCTGCGACTGAACACTTCATGGTCTCCTCAGCCTGGGTGTCTTACAGCATTTCCTGACTCCGTGACTGGCACCACCTGCCCACGTGAGCGGGCCGAGAAGAAATCCAGAATCTCCCTAGACACACATACTCTGTCTCTCACACCCTCCTATCCAACTGGTTACCAAGTTCTGTCAATTTTGTCTTCTAAATACTTCTCCCATCCCCCCATCTCTGCTTCCTACCATCATCACCTTAATGCAAGCCCCCCTAACCTCTCCTGTCATAGCTGTCTCTGTACCACACCTGAGACCACTTTGGTCCTATCCGATCCATCCCTCACAGTGCAGTCACATGGTCTTCAAAGAACACAGGTCTATGTATGTCAACATACACACCTGTTGGAGAAACATCAGGGGCTTCCCACTTATTCTTAGGATAAAGACAAAACTCATTAATGAGACTTCCAGGGTCCTACGTTACCTGGCTCTTCTAACTGCTACCTGCTCTCTTGTCACGTGACACACGCTCCCTGCTCTCCACTCTAGCCACCCTGACCTTTGCATCATCTCACCACGCTCTCTCCAGCTAGAGGGCCTCTCCGGTGTTGCACCTCAGCGTGAAGCACTCACCTCCCTCCCTTGGCCTGACTAACACCTTTCCATCCTGCAGATTCCAGTCCAAACCCCGCTTCCTCAGGGAAGCTTTCTTGACTGGGCCCAATCGTCCTGCGGTACGTTCTTATAACACCTGTCATGCTCACGTTCTACATTTGTTTAGGGAGTGTTTGGTGAGTTTTCCTCACCATCTTATAAGCTCCGTGAGAGGAGAGACCGTCTGGCTCTGCTTCTCATACCCTGAGTGCACAGGCCAGCGTCCGGCACGGGGGAGGCGCCTGAGTGCTCGCTCGCTGAGTGAGTGACGAGATGATTGCTGTGTTTCAGACTTCCTTCGAAGGGGACGTGGTAGAGAAGAATCACCACTTTTCTGTCCGCAGGTGGCCTCGTGTGCCTCTTTCTGAAACAAGATGAGGAGCTAGGTGGTGAGATGCACGTGACTTTGGCCTCGCCAAGAAGGTTCTCTCCTAACGACTCCCTTTAAGTGTTCTAAAGAAGGCCGCCCTGTGCAGTGGGGAGAAAAACAGACCAAAGTGGTATGTGCAGGGTGACCCTGCTGTCACTTTTCAACACACTGAAAAAGAGGAGCAGTATATTGTGGGATCCAAATGACCTTCCTTCCTTTTTCATTTCTGGTAAATTTTCCAGTTGGAATATGTATTACTTGGTAGAAAACTAAAGAGTATAAGAACTTTTCTGAATATATATGTGTCTCGCACAAACACAGGTTTAAAAACTGGAAGATCAGACACCCAGGAATGCAAACCCTATCTCCCCTCAGCCTGGGAACTTTCTGAAGGTAAAACCCACTGCACTTCCTCTCTTCATTTTACCCCTGCACCCCTCCCCTCCCCCACCACAGCCAGCACTTTCAGTTCCAAGCGACGGAAAATGCAACTCAAATTAATGTAGGCAAGGAAGGAAGGGTAGATGCTTACACAGCTTGACAATTCCAGGCATGGAAGCCCTCAGAGTTCAAGAGATGTCCTCAGGAATTGAGGGCATCTTTCTTTGTTTCTTGCCTTGGCTCTCCTGCCACGGTGGCAAGATGCCCACCAGTGGGCTCAGGTTCATGCGTTCTACCAGAGAGAGCTTTGTCCCTCCACTCCTTCCAGCAATGGTCTTGCCACAGATTCCTGCTCGGATTGCTGTGGCCAGAGCTAGGGGGCAGGGTGAATCTCTTATCTGCCAGGACTGGTCCAGGTACTTCTGGTGATGGGACCTACAGGAACCTTACATAGACTCCAGGTAGGTAGGCCAGAAGGAGGAAGGAATGATGATCAGGCAAAACAGAAGGTGACAATCACACACTGAGCATGCAGCTCTGCCCACGGTAGGTGCTCAGTCCATAGTGCTGAGTGGTTGATCTTCAGCTGGAACCAACAGGCTCATCTGAGCATCCAGAGAGAGATTTTGGGCCCAGGCATGTCCAGAAGGTAATGAGAAGATAAAGCGTGATATTCACCTACTTGCATAGAAATTGACCTTGAGCTTCTCCAAACACTGTATGCCCAGGAGGCCCAGCTTGATAACTGGTAGAACTGGGCCCAGACCAACTGAGCGAGGTGCCCAGGGTGCTTGGGAGCACCTGGTGCTCTGCTCCCTTCCCACCCATGGGGGCCTGACCCATGGGCCACAGGTGCTCAGGGAGTGCTGATCCAGCTCTAAGGAATCAAACTTCTCACCAGGCATGTTAAGAGTATAAGATAAAGAGGAACCATGACCATGTGTTTGGGAAGCTCCCAGCCTGATGGAAGAAACGTTACAAGACAAGGTTGAGTCTGTACTTTGGAGCCTTGGGCTGATGTGCCAGCTTCTTCCAGGATGACATGTTAACCACCTCCACAGGGACTAGGCTTCCTGGACCCCATCTCTGATTCCCTTACCATTCTGTTATTTCTGCATTCCGTGGCCCCAGCTTGGTTTTTTATTTATTTATTTATTATTTTGAGAGTATGTTTATTAAAGCTGGGGACAGTGAGAAAAGGAAGGGCTTAGGATAGAAGAAGCAAGAGGAGAGAGCCTGGGCGGGGCTGCTTTGGCTCTCTGGAAATGTTATAGGAAAAAAGTGAGCCTAGTCGGGGCTGCTTAGGTTCACTAGAAAGTCAGAGAAAAGGTGCCTTGGAGACAGTTCAGGGGATTAACCCCGGGATAAGCTGCCGCTGCCCATTGCTCCCCTGGTTGCAAGTCTTGTGGGGACCCTTAGAGGTCAGGAAATACGTGCCTGAGAGGGAAGAAAGGCATGGGTGTGCTCCTGGGAGGGAGAGCGCCCAGCTAGTTTTGCCCACATAGCCTGTTTCACTACCCACTGCATCCAAGAGTCCCAGCACAATGCCTGCCCTGATGAGAGACTCCAGCTTCTCACCCTAGTTCAGCCCCCCTAGTTCAGCTGCCTCATCAGGCAAGGCTGGCATAGGCTCTCTTACCCAAACCTCCGCCAGAAGGAAAGTTCCCGGGAAGCCTGCGCCCAAAATGTGGAGTAAGTCTGGTTCTTACAGGAGCCTCTTGGGTGGGTTTTTCACAGGTGTCTCCATGTCCAAACCCTTGTCAGTGAGGCTGGAAGGCAGTAAGGCAGTGAGACCAGGGTGAGGAAGTGAGCGGAGTTGGAGGCAAGAACCTAAGAAGCCAGTGCCAAGAGGCCCATGAGCTGGCTGGGCAGATATGGGGCTATCGAGTCACACCCAGCTCAGAAATTCCCCAGGAGCTTCCAGGAGAAACAGGCCTGGTGCTCTCTGGGCCAGCAGCTGACAGTGAGCTCACAGGGCCTGGGGAGGCCACCTGGGCGAGCCAGCCTCCTCCTACCTCTCAGCCTCTTCCCTCTTCCTCTCCCTGAGGCACACCGCCCCCTCCCTCTCCCCAGCTCCACTCTTCCACCTCCCCTCTCCCCCCTTTCTCCTGCCTGTCACAGTTTAAGAAGGGCTGGTGCAAACTGTCAGTGTCTGGTGTTTAAGAGGCCACGGGCCGGGCTTCCACAGGGTCCTTCTTGATCTTTCTGCTGCCACAGTGAAGCTACATGGTCCTGTGCCAGGCAAGTTCTCGATACACCTCTAATGAATGAATGGATTAGTGAATGGACGTGTGTTATCTGATTTGGACTCTACAGCAGTCCTTCAAGGCAGTTCAGACAGTTACCATTAGTGTCATTTGTGGCTGGGGAAGCTGAGCTGAGACACAGAGAAAGGATACGCTATCATACCGGTATGTGGTGACCAGCGGAGGTCAGAGCTCATGACACCAGTTCCTACACTGATGCCCACTGCCTGTCCCCGTAACCCACCTGCACCCTCTCAGTCACTCCTTGGGGTTCAGAGGGTCAGGCTGGGGGGAGGTACAGAGGTCATGGGAATAGCTTTGCACCCCACTGGTCCTGGGCTATGGGGACAGTCGGTCTTGGCTGCCGTCTCTGGTTGCTGTCATGGCCTCCTCTCTGGGACCCCAGCAGCTGGGGGTCTGCTCCTACAACACTCCATTCCATTCGGAGCAGGGGCAGCACCTGGGCTCAGCCTTCTCGGTGCGGTCACGACGGAGTCTCCACTGCAGTGAACGTGAAACCTGGCTGGGCGTGGGCGGTGACCTCTGACCTGCTGACAGGTGCTGGATTAAATGTTACATGACATCCTCGACGTCATGACTTTGGGGAATCAGAGAAAGTAAACTACCCCTGGATTTGGAGGTGGGTGGCGCTGGAATTCTTGAGCATCTCCACGGGTGGCCTTATGACCCTCACAGCAGACCTGGGGCAGCTCTCCTGGCACGTGAGAAAGCTTTAGCCTCGGACTGGCCCCTCCGAAACCTGCTCCCAGTTCCTCTGCCTTGAGGTCCGGAGCCTGAGGAAGGAAGGGGAAGAATCTTTTACGTTGTATTAGTTGTGTATTTTATCGACAACTGATTCTCTGGTGTTTTCCAGAACAAACACTTTGGGGGTGGGGCTGGTGAAGGAGTGATGGGCATGACAACAGCCACCAGCTACACATGGTGATTCAGGGATTTTAGCTCATAAAAATGAAATTAAAAATTCCTCATTTGCACTTTGAGCAACTGGAGCGCTCCATAACCACTGTATTGGACAGCACAGATAAAGGACATTCCCATCATTCCAGAAAGTCCCACTGGAGGAGGCTGGACAAGAGGTTGACCTTCCCCACCTCCTGACCTTGGCTCCCTGGATAACCTCACAGGCCGCTGTTTGAAATCAGGCCTGTCCAGGGCAGGGGGTGGGGTGTTGGGGGATAAAGTTAAGCTGGCCTGGTCATCTCAGGGGGGGGCGGGTTTGTGGGAAGGTGCCACCTCCTCACTCCCTGTCACACCACCCCAGATGCCTCGCCCCTGTGCGGACACCCCCTGCTGACTGGGAGCTGCAGGGCACCGAGCAGCAGTGTGGGAAGTTAGGTGGGTGCAAAAGGTGCTGGTGGGTGAGCACGGTGAGCTTGGTTCACTGGGGGCAATCGGGCCTGGGGGAGCTCCCCCAGAATTCCAGTGCAGGTGGAGCCCCACAAAGGGCGGCCTGGACCTGTTACCTCTCGACCCACCCCAACTCCATGCCCCACCATCTGCGTTTACCTGGTGGCTACTTTCGCATAACGGCTGATTTCAGGTTCCCTGTTTTCCAGACGAACACACTCAGAGAGCTGAGAGGAGGAGCCCAAGGTCTCAGCTGAGAAGCAGAGCAGGAAACAGGTTCCAGGCCTTCAGACCTAGGTGGCGCGATGCGGGACCACCCCGCAGCTGCCTGGCTCGTCCACCGAAGTCGCATGAGGAAAGAAGGGTTGGCCCAGCTCGGGTTCACAAACCATCACTACCCTGGTCGGAAATCCTGCCAAGGACTGATGTCACACTGCCAGGGATAAGAGTTCACATTACCAGAGTCTCCTTTGGACTGGAAGCAACTGTTAAGTGAGGCTCCCTCCCACCCCGCCCAGCACCCCATTCAAGAAACCAGTCTTCTGACTTGGGAGAGCCTCATCTGTGGCCGAGCCTTCAAGGTGCTGGTTCCCAGGCCTTGGCCTTTTGGGAGTGAAAAGACTGGGTCAGGAACTTCTTCACAAAAATGAAGATAAACGTATTCTGAAAGGAAGCAGGAAGTTCTAGGAAATGAGATTAGGTTCTCCTGTTTCTGGGGTAAAATGAGGCACGCAGGTGCCTGCACACGCCGGTCAAACACAGGGCCTGTTAGATTCCATCTGGGCGGCGCTGCCCTGGCGTCATCCTGGACCGGTGGGCACCGCGGAGGCCGAGTCACAGGCAGCCCAAGGTTCGTTCCCCTTCTCACCACAAGATGTCGCTGCTGCTCTCAATTAGGGGGCACTGGCCTGGGCCAACTCCCAGTCAGACTCACAGGATCGGAAACTGGGGGCTGGGCCCAGCGATCTGTGTTTTTAGCAAGCCCTGCAGGAAATCCTGACGCTTGCTCACCTTTGAGAACCACTGATCAAGGTCATCCTGCGGGCCCCGCTGGCCCACGGTCTCGGTCAGAGTAACTGACGTGCCCCACCTGAAATTCCCACGCTACTGTAACCTAACCTGGGCAGCACCTGCGGCCACCTTGGAGGAGGGGTGTCACAGTCGCACCGTCTGCCCTGGTCTGGCCTGACTGCTCACCTCCAGGCAGCCCCTGGTTTCTTCCTGTCCAGGGAGGAGCAATTCTGCTTTCTGTCTTTTTGTCCGGAAAGGTTGTATGGCAGGTGGGGCAGCCTCCTGGGGAAAGGGGGCCTTGAGGAGACCTGAGCCATGGCCCCCAGTGTGTGTTCTGCTGGCAATCCATGTGTTGGGGGGTGGGTAGAGCACCTTCCCTGCCCCGGGGCCTCTGGCTGACATGAAAGTCCCCGGCTGCATTAGCGTTCTATTGCTGTGTAACAGTAGTGCCAGAAACTTAGCCGCTTCAAACAACACACGTTTATTATCTCACTTTCTGCAGGTGAGGAGTCTGGACACAGCTCAGCTGGGACCTCTGCCAGGTGTCAGCTGTGAGGTGCTGTCATCTGGAAGCTCGACTTAGGGACGACTGCTCACTCCAGCTGCTGGGAGAATTCATTTCTTTGAGGTTACAGGACTGAGGGCCCTGGCTTCCTGCCGGTGGGAGGCCCCCTCAGCTCCTAGAGGTTGCCCACACGGTTGAGAGGGTGCCCACGGGGCCTTGTTATGTGCGCCTCCCCAGCAGGGCTGAGCAGCTCATTACACCAGACTGACTCAGCGCTGATGCAACACCGCCATCCCATCTGCAGGCCCCACCCCTCCCTATTCTATGGTTTCCCTGCCATGAAACATAAGGAGCTCTTGGTTCATCTTGCACATGCCCAAACCTGGACTCAGCCCCTCCTCCAAGAACCCCTCATTAATTCTGGGGGTAAATGGCATTTCAAGACCACAGCCTGGTCTTAGCATCCCTTTCTTAAAACTTAATTTGATTTTTTGGGTATGTATTTTAAAAGTATGTATGAACAATTTTGTAACTAATATATTGTAGTACCTGCTGTGCAGCAGGCAGTTTCTGGGAACAGGTGGATTATGAATGAACATAACTGATACCACCCAATTTCAGGACCCTAAAGAAGTGAAATCCTTGGGGACAGAGTGGCTCTGCAAGTGGTAGGTAGAATAGCCTGTCTCCCAGCTGGAGCCCACAGCTTGAATGTCTGGGAGTCTCTTTGGCTGATGAGGAAGAGGTGTGTGAGTGAAGGACAATGCCAGGTAACCAGGGCAGGCGACTCCTGTTGCCATGTCTACCAGCTCGGGTGGCCCCGGGGACCGAGGGCAGGCAGGAGGAACACAGCTGAGCTGTCTGAGCAGCCTCCGTGGCTGCCCCCTCCGATGTGGCACCTGACTGCTACATAAACATGTAGGAGTCTCAGGGGCCAGCAGAGAATGCTGGGCACTGTGATTGTCCCTACTCTGTCCCCCGCCCACCAGGCAGGGGCGCAGGGACCGTTGAGTTTGCCCCAGTGAACAAAGACCGAGGAGGTGTGTGGAGGTAGGGGGTTAGGCACCAGCAGAGCCTTGGGGCAACTCGCGGGCAGGTCTGTGGACCACAGGGCTTGGGGCAGAGCACGTGGGGTGGGGTGTGTGCCCAGCGTTGACTCCACCTCTCAAAAGCCATGAGAATGTGGCCCCAGCCACAGGCCCAGACTCGTTCCTGCTCCATCAGCCTCCGACCCTGCCGCCATCACCGGGGCCACGGGCAGTAGCTCTGGCCCTGGTGTCACGTGAAGTGCTGGCCTTTAGAGCCTGCCAGTGTGGGCTCTGAAACTTTCAGCAGTTACTCCCTGGGCCTCCATTTTCCCAACTGCATGACAAGGACACCAAGAACGCTGTCATGGGACTGCTGTGAGAATCAGATGGGCTGATGGGTCAGTGACCTAGCAGAGGGCTCAGCACAGGGTCCCACCAAAGGACAAGGCTCCTTCTCCTGCCATAGAAAAACATCTGTGTGCCTGGCGTGGCTCTCTGGGTGAGGCTTGTAAACTCAAACACCTCTAGAGCCAGACAGGTACCTCACCTGTGTGAAGCAGCAGCTTTGGAACGATAGGAAAGGGACAAAGTGGGGGGAGCATGCCAACAGCATCTGAGATGAGGCTGCCAGCTTTACCCCATGCTGCATGTTTATAATGGGTTTGCACAAGCAACAAGGCCAGGGTGATGGTCTCCCCAAGATTTGGGAGAACCTGAGGGAGAGTCAGAGCCTCCCTTGCTTCACAGAGTGCCCAGGTAAGGCCCTTAAAACGGCATTTCTCCAGCCAGGAAGCAAAGTCTCTCTCCACACACTGTCCAGGGCCTGAGGGTTTGGTTGGGGAGTTCGGTCGGTCAGAGGCCAGGATTCCTGGCAGGACAGGGTGGAACCCTGGCTGGGCTCCTCTCCACAGCCAGCAGCCTGCCCCAGGGTCGGGTCTGGGTCTGCTTCTGTGGCACCTTGCCCTGAGGGCTCCAGCAGAGTCCCATGGGGAGTAGAAGAATGAGGCAGCCTCTTCCCTGCTTCCTACCATGGAGGTGGGGTTTGTGCTGTTGGGGTGTCTTTGGGGGTGTCTCTCCATAGAGAGAGCAAGAAGACTGGAGCTATGAGCTCTACCTCTGGATGTGCCAGTGCAGAGACACAGAGAGACTGGGGACACCCAGATCTGAGACTGGCTGCTGTTGAGGGACTGTACTGAGCAGGACGCTGGACAAGATGCTCTGCGTACCTGTCTCCTTTAACCCTCACAGCTCTACCAGGAAGGTATTAGTAATTCCAAATTATAGGTGAGGCTCAGAGAGGTTGGGACACAAAGTGGGGATCACACAGCAAACAAGCACTAAGTCTATTTTTGAAGCTCGAGAGATGAGTGTCTGAAGAGCCCCCATTTTTCACTGGGAAGGACCTCTGCCTCTAGGCCCAGCCCCTCGACGGTGAGAATGGGTCTGTGCAGCCCATCCTGGACACCAGGGTGTGACAGTTCCAGGCTCCCTGGACTCAGGGGATGAACCCTAACATTTCTTCACCGCCCTGGCACGCCGGAAATCCACCTCTCTCCCTGGGCCCTGGTGAGGGGGGATCAGTGTTTGTTGACACAAGGAGACAAAGTTTTATAAATTGCCAGGTGCTGAGCAAAGGCAAGATGATTGCGACTTATTTTCTCTCACGGACATAATCACTCTGCAATTGAATGCTAATGAATGTGAGGTTGGAGTCTATGTTTAGTACTTCGCTGGTGACATCAAACCCTGGGACAGAATCTCCAAGAGTCGGTGGTGAGCAAATTCTATGGGACAGGGGCACCAAGGTACTGTCCAGCACAGAGCAGATGGTCAATGAACACTTTGTGAATGAGTGAGTGAGTGAATGGGAAGTGCATTATGTCTCTTTCCTTGGTTCTCTTTAGTTTCATGTACATATATTTTAAGCAGAATAAGGCTAGATGGAGAAGAGGCAAAAGAAGAGAGAGTGAGGGAGCAGGGGCTTAAGCAAGCCAGCCGGGAGGAAGGTGAGTGTTCTCATCTTTCCTGCCTTCAGACCCTTCCCTGGAGAAGGTCACGTGTGGCCAGAGTGGACAGGGGCTGCCTGGAGAGAAGACCTGCCTGGAGATGCAGGTCTGGTCTGTACCTGTGAATATCATGTCGGCTTAATGCCATCTCACTCAGGACTTGGGCTACACAGGACTCCAAACACCCCGTGCGTGACTGAGTGGTTAGAAACTGTCTGGCTGGTCCCCGCCTCTGGAAGGGAGCTTGGGAGGAAGAAGCGGGGGGAGCACCCCCACAGTGCAGCCTGACATCTGCGGTCAGGGCTCCTTCCAAATCTCCCCCCAGCATCCAATCCAGCCTTGCACCAGTAGCTTCATAATCCCACATCTTCAATTTATTAATCAAACACCATCTGCGAAGCGCTGCCACGGGCCCCCGGTGTCTCTTCGTCCGAATGTTTGCTGCAAGTGTCACTACGCTTCAGCGGCTTCTGTTGATGCCCAAATAAGAGAAAAACCACCACCACCTTCTCTCTCTGGCACAAGTTCACACTCAGCATGGACAATCACGAAGCCACCACAGGCCAACAAATCACAACAAATTAGCCACCAACACAAACAGCCCGCCCTCCTTGAATGACGGTGTCAGGGCAGCCGGCAGGGGAGGCGCCATCCCCTCTCCTGGTCAGAGGCCTCTGAAAAGTACAGGGAAGTGGCCAGTGGTGTTGGGAGGATGCAAAAACCCAGTCCTCTGTGGGTGTGGGTGTGTTCCCCAGAGTCGCAGCTCAGGAGCCTGAAGCTCACGTCCTGCCTCGGCATTTTGTGGTAGTGGAGCCTTCTTTTTTCTGGCTCAGAACCTTGCCCCGGAAGATCTCACTTACACAGCGGTGGGTGCTTGAGCGTGCGGTAGTGAGACTAATGAATGGCTGCAGAAAAGGGATGATGGTTTTCATGCCAACAGCATGGTCAGCAGAAGACCCAAGAGTATAGAGCTTTTAGCTCCGAACATCTGACTCAGCCCGGGGGGGTGAAGGGGGGAAGTTAGGCTGGGAAGTGTGGAGAGGGAGGGAGCAGGACGTCACCTCCCCTCAGCCAGCTCCTGGCATCGTGCCAGCACTGAAGAGTGCTCCAGGCGTGCCTGTTGCATGACGGAGTGTGTGACTTGGTCACTGGCCCCTTCTCCTTGCCACTTGGAGCAACTTTCCCACAGGGAGGGCAGAGCCTCCTAGCCCCCTGCTCCCTCCCCACCAGCACAGAAATGTCTCGGAATTTCTGCCCTTGAGGAAGAGCCAGGACAGCAGTGGGATGCTCAGAGGTGAGGACTCACTGTCGCCTGCCTCAAGTTGCTCCGACCTTCCCTGGCCCTGGGAGTAGAAGCCACTTGGGAACTATGGGCCCGAGGAGGTCAGCATAAGCTCCTCAAAATGTGGGAGTCTCTCATCCCCAGTGACCCTCCCAATCTTTGGAACTACTGTGCTGTGACCTGGGTAAGAGGAGTGTATGGCCTGGCTGCTGACACAAGACCCCTGCTCGAGAAGGTGGATGCGGAAGGTGGGCAGATGGCCTAATGGAACCAGCCACAGAGCGAGCGCGGAGTGGCCTGTCACCCAGGGAAAAATTGGAACACTCAGGCAAGCAGGTGGGCCAGCTGAGCCAGTTTCATTTCTTCTTGGCTGTGCTTTCAGGACTAGATGTGCCCACAAGTCACTGTGTCACCCCATCACCTGAGATCCACTACAGTGCAGCTTAGTAGCCAGTACAGCGCCTGCCCTGGTGTTGGCTGTGGTGGTGGGCAGAATAGTCTGAAGTGACATGGTGTCCGGAGCACAGAGACAGGCAGGAGGCCCAGGTGTGTGTGCCAGACAGTCACAGGAGGCTCCCGCCCACTCCACAGGTCACCTCGAACACCTCCGTCAACAACCACGGCCCACGTTCCCTCCTCGCCTGGGATGACTCCCCCAGGCTCTCCCCTCCTCCAGAGTGTCAGAACAACCGTCTGCACTTGTGCTTGTCTGGAGGTAGCAGAGAATTCCGACTGGCAAGCGGGGTGGGGACAGGTAAGGATGTGTGAGGTGGGGGTGAAGACACATCTTTCCAGGCCATCGCCCTCAGTACCCAGAATCACCCCTCTCTCTCATGGTGGAGGGAGGTGGTGGGAGGAGGGGAGCTCCAGCCAAGAGCCATCTACCAAGTAGCTGGAGACGCCTGCCCACAGCAGGTGCCCGAGGGCTCTGCAGAGGGTGTGGTGGGCATGGTCTTGCTCCCTGTTTGTGCCACCCTGAGCACAGCTGAGGAAGGAAGGGGCCGAGAATGGCATCGGGACTCGGGCCTCTCTGACCACCTGGGTCTTTTCAGGTGTTTGCCTCCTGACGGGCAGCTCCCACAGATAATACAGCTGGAGGTGAAAGAGGCTTAGGTGGGTCTCCATGGCAACCGCAGATCAGGCGCTGGCCCCGCCCCGTTCATCAGAGGAGCTGTGGTTCCAGCCTGCTGGGAGACAGGCACACACGCTCCACCAACACCAGGCTGGATGCCTCCTCTGGTCAGTGCTGTTTTCTCTCAGCACAAACTCGGAGAGACAGAAAGAAAGGGAAAAGCACGAGGCCGCAGCCAGCCACAAGAAATAGGAGGGAGATGCCTAGGATGTAGTTGTCTCTCTACCCTGCCCTCCCTCGGCTGCCAAACTTTCTGCTTTTCCCTGAAAAGATTCAGACACTCTCCTCCCAGGCTGGGCGGCAGAAAGCAGGACTCTGCTGGACCTTTCACTTCAGCAGGGGCCGACCTCAGAAAGCCAGGTAAGAGGGTCAGCTCCCCAGGAGACAGTGGCTTCCACATCCAGAGAACGGCTGTGCTTTTAGAAGTTAGAGCAGGGGCCCGGCCAGACTGGAGCTGGGAGGGGTGGCTTCAGGGCCATGGCAGGCTGGGGACAGACTAATGAGCACTCTGAGTCCAGGGCCCAGGTGGCCCCAGGGAGGCCCACCAGCTCTCCGCCAATTCACGAAAGTGCAGGGGCTCACAGTGTCCTCAGCTTGTGGCCTGCCCTTGCTTTATAAACCCTTGGGGAGCCCCAGCTTTTGTCCGCTCGGGAGCCAGCATGTCTGTCTGGGAGGACCCAGCCCCAGCATTTCCTCTTCTGCTTCTATGGGGAGGGTGCATGGGAAGGGAGGTCAACCCAAGTAGGGACTCTCTCGTCGACCTGAGAGCTGTGACTCGAGCGCCTACAAAGCATGTGGTGTCTTGGGACCAGGACACATGGGTGATGGGTGGACTCAGTCGCCCAGCCACAGAGCTTTCTGTGAGTCCGCAGTGACATGCCCAGCACAGCGGGCCTGGACAGAGTGGTGGTGTTTTCTCCAGCCGGGCCCCATGGAGGGGATCGAGTTGGGAGGCAAGTCCAAGCTGTGACTGCGGGGTCAGGGTAGAGTGTCCCAGGGATCAGCCCCTCCAGCTGTGCTCTGTAGGACCTGGACACTTGCCCCTCCTGGTTACGCCTCTGCCTCAGAATGAGGAGGAATGCTATTCATTCATTCATTCATTCATTCATTCATCGAGGAACCACTTACCGTGTCTACTGTGTGCCAGCAGATTCAACAGATTCAGCACTTGCCCTCTTAGAGTTTATAAGCAGGAGAGAGGAAAACAATATAAAAAGTGAGAAACATGTTTGTTTCCGAGCCACGATGACAGGCCACGATGCCAGCAGGCCCACACCTCTACCTCAGTTCGGGGCAGTGAGCAACAGGCTGCAGGGAGTTGCTGATGTTTGAGGTGGGTCCTAAAAGATGAGCAGGTATTGGTCAGGTGGGGTGAAGCCCGCACGTCTGGCTGAGTCCCACCTGGCTTGGTGAATGACTTTTATTATTTTTCTGTGATGCCAAAGAAAAATAAGGTCAATTTTCAATCTGTGAACTTGTTTGGCCTTGGGTCTTGACCTAAACAGGGCTGGGAGGAAGGTCTGTCAGAGAGGGAGCCCCTACTCTCTGCACCTGCTTCAAGGCCTCTGTCCAGACCCAGGGTCCAACTTCAGCAGAGCACCCTGCCTGCTTAGTGGAGCAGCGGGCTCCCTGGGACAACCTGGCGCAGGCGCTCAGGGTTCTGGGTTCGGTTCAGGGCAGCCCCTCACCCTGGTCTGCAGCTCCCCAACTCGGCTGTTAGAGCCCCGCTCAGAGTATAGGCTGGGTGGGGCTCCCTTTGTACCAAGAAAACAGCTTCCTGGCCCAGACTGCACTGTCCTCCTCAGCTGGCGGGGCTGGTGGCCACAGTACGCACCGGAGTGGAGTGCTCCTCTTGCAAGGCCCTTGGAGTCTTGCTTCTAGCTCTGAGGGTACAGCCCACACTGTTCCCACCACTGAGACATCCTGGTCCCTGTCTCTGGTTCCCTTCCCACTCTGAACTGTCTGGGGCCAGGCTCTTCTTGCCCCTGAGCCATGGAGCTGGGTTTTCTAGAGTATCCAAGTGTCTAATGAGCCGCAGCTGGTGGTAGCTTCTCCCAGGGAGCCACAGAAAAGACGTTATCCTCAGGGATGTTCAAAAATAGGCTGAAGGGAAGGCTGGGAGAGTGTGAGGGTGGAAGGGGTAATGAGCAGGAGCGGAAGGAGGAGGGGGAAGAGCAGAGAATGGAAGAGAAAGGGCTTGGGTTAGAGACGCCACAGGGTGGAGACTGGATAAGTGAGGGCTTTCCTCCTGGTGCTGGGAAAACCGAGGCTTTGCCCCTGAGTCTCCCCTTCACGAGGATCAGAGGGGATGCTCAGCTCCCCCAGAAGCCAGGGCTGGGACAAGGCCAGGCACAGGGTTGGGGACAAGCTCATGCCAAGCCAGAGGGGCCCTTACTTTTTGAAAGCCTGTGGACTCATTCTTGGCAAAATGTTTCTAAATGCATAAAGTTTCTAGGATCACAGAAGAAATCAGCTGTATTGAAATGCAACTATCGACCTATTTTTAAAAACGACGTGAGCTACAGCAACATATGTGCCCCTCCATCCACACGTCAAATAATGAAATCTAGTTTCAGGTCTGATCTAACGCATACAGTGATTCATGGTAATGATGAGCTCGTGTGGTATTTCAAGAGGGGCCGTGTTAGAGAACTATAAAATGCTTGTGACCTTGCTGGAGGTAAAGGCACAGGAGTGACGACGCTGCTGTGGTCTGTGGGCCACACTTGTAACGAACGGAAATACTGCATTTCAGTTACAGTCAGCGGAAATAAAGTGGGTTTTTCCCGACCTGAGATCATAAACATCTGAGTTATCCTTGTGGGCCTCAGGGCAAGGATCCCTGTGTTGAGGGGGATGGACAGTCACAGACCTTGCTAGTTTATTACACAAACATTGCTTCATTTGATCTTCCCAGTAACGAGAAGTAGGTACCCTATCACCTCATCTTACAGACAGGGAAGCTGAGGCTTGGAGCCAAGGAGGTGACTTGGGTACAGGCAGGGTATGGCAGGGAGGGGAAGGCTGTGGGGAATGAGCTTAGGTTTTTTCTGCTGGATCCTGCACTCACCTCCCCCTGTCCCAATATCCCGTGCCTCCTCTGAGCTGAAGGTCTGCCACGGGCCGAGCGGCACGCCTTCACTGTTGTAGCCAGTTTGCAGCTGTGCCCGTGCAGACAGGGGAACTGAACCCTTGAGCACGCCCCTCAGCAGTGTGGCGATTGCTTGTCTACTTGTTCCCATTGCTGTCTTGACTGTAGAGTCAGAACTCAGGCCTGGGCCTCAGGCCCCGGACCCCAGACCCACCCAGCACATACCACCATTTGCTCCCTCAACACCCACGTGCATTGTGAGAAAGGCCACCGTGCCCTAAATGAGCGTGACATGAACTGTGGGTAGGGGCACTAAGGAACAAGTCAAGCTGGACGGATGGAGTGAATTGAGAAGGAATCCTGTAAAGAGTGAGTTTTAAGCTAGACTTCTTCCAACTTTTAAATGACGAATATGTTCAAACATGCAGAAAAGTTGGAAGAATAGTGCAGTGAACACCCATAAGTTGCCCCTAGATTAAACGCTTGTTAGCATTTTGCCACATTTGCCCCGTGTGTATGTGCACACGATTTGAATGTAGGACGTGGCAGACGTCAGGACCCTCCAGCCATGGACACGTCAGCGTCGCCTCCTGGGGTGGGGCTCTCTCAGTGCTCCCCTGTAACCATAATGCCCCTTGTGTGCCTAAGAAAATCACTGCTCATTCCCTCACCTCCAGCTCATTCTCACATTTCCCCGAATGTCCTAATTTTTTCTTAAACAAGGATTCAATCAACGTTCATGCCTCAGAGGCAGGTTGTGGGTGCTATTGACTGAATGGGAAGCAGACTTCATCATGGGAAGGTTCCAGAGTCACCATGGTCAGCACGAGCAGGAGTGGGAGGGGTCCTGAAGCTCACACTCTGCCACAGGGGTTAACCCAGAACAGGGGAGAGCAGCATCCCAGTGGGGCAGAGCACACAGTGAAGCCCACACTGTTCTGATGGAGCTTCGGGGTGTCTTTATCACACACACCCGCTGTCAGCTTCTTCCCCTGACATTCAGTCACAATCAGGCTCACATGGATTCTCAGCTGTGGGTCAGGTCCTGGGGAGACCCTGGGTAAACCAGCTACCGCCGTGGTCTGGCCAGCCCTGCCTCTCTGTGCCCTCTCCCTCCCTCCATGGTCCCCTCCCTCCTTTGCCCTTAAGAACTTAATCAGACCTGCTGAAGAGCCTCCTGGGAGAACAGCTGGCCCCAGAGACAGAAATAGCCAGGCAGAAATCCTGTCTCTGTCAAAGACTCCAGTGCTGGCCAGGGTTGGAGGGGGAGAGAATGGAGGGTTGGAAAGAGAAAACTCAGAACATGCCCCTTTCCCCGTGAGACACCACCACCTGGGCCGAGAGGCTAAGAGCCCACCGAACCCAGGACTCACACGATCTCCCCACCCAGTCCCTGCCATCTGGTGTGGGTTGAGCACCTGTCTCTAGAGGCCGGCCCAGGTCAGGGCACAGCTTCAAACCCTGGGGAGAGGGCCCCTGCCCCAGGCTACAGTCAGGCTTTCTTTCCACAGAGCCTCACCTGTGGTGCGGGGTCTGGGAGATCAGGGACACGGTCCATCCTGAGGTCACTTTCCCTGTAGATCAGGCCTTAGGTACCGAGACCCGGTACCTGCCCACATCCAGAGCCCGAGCGGGTGTCCCCATGGGCCCAGTCTCCCCAGGGTGGAGGGCATCACCAGTGCGGACAAGCCTGAGGGGGCCAAAGAGGCAGCAGTTGGTAGGATTGTGGAGGCACCTTGGATGTGCAGGCTTTGCTGTTCCATGCATGTTTGTGAGTCCACTCGTGGCTGGGAAGAGAAGGGGCAGGCTGAGGGCCGGGAGCAGGTTCAACTCTTCCTGCCACGTGCCTGTGGAGATTCCAAGGAGGCCAAGGATCCTCAGTTTTAACCTGACCCTCCAAGTTGTTATAAAAGTATATTAACAAGGAAGGAAGTCATACATATTTTACTTACTGTTTTTTAGCTTAATTTTAAACTAACAAATATTTAGAGGCATGGTGTGAGCCTGAGCAGCTGTGCCCTGGCCAGGCCTGTAGTGGCCCTGATGTGACTATTTAGAGGCCAGCTTGTCATGGAAGACAATGTGTCTCCAGTGGCTCCCACCTCCCCTTTCTTCTACATTTCTCGCAGCCCCAGGGGGATCCTCTGTTGCCAAGTCGTTCCCTTGCTGCCTCCTTTCAGCTCAAATGCAAATCTAGACTCAGAAGAAAAACAGGCCTTTTAAGGGGATAATGCTTGACCTAAATATGCGTCCCTCAAAATGCTTGCCCTAAATATGGATCCTAGGAAGGGGGAGAAATGTTGGAGTGTGAAGGAACTCTCTAGGTAGACTTCTAGCCCAGCCACACACACACACACATATGCTGGGGGTCAGACCCTCTGTTGGGTGCTGGGTTGTGGGTAAGGTGATGCACAGTGCTGGTTTCTCATTCAGTCGGGAGAGAGAGGAGGGCACACAGGTGACCCCAGTTCGCTGTGACTGCGCTCTGATGGGGTGAGCAGGGAGCAGCCTGGGAGCAGAGAGATGAGGCGCTGGAAGCTGATCAGAGAGCATCAGAAAGTCTGCTGAGGGGACCAGAGTATTAGTTAAAGGCTGAGGTAGGACTTGTTCAGGAACTGAGGAGATTGCAAGTGTTCTAGGGACGTGCAAAGGCCTCAAAGCAAGAGGAGGCAGAGATCATTAGGGGGATAGAGTCAGGAGTAGGAGTTTGGGGGGAGCTGTTGGGGGGGAGTGGGACAAAGGGGGTGTTTGGCGGTTCTAGTGCAGTCTTCAGCTTCACCACTGAGGATAACAAGAGCCATATGATGAGTGGCCCCGAATCCACATGAAGGGATCTCAAGGACGATTGGAAACCACTGAAAGTCTTTAAGCATCTCAGGGCTTAATACAGGACGATTTAAAGACCTTCACAGGCCTTAGACACTTGTGGTGGCCCCACTCCATGTCGCATGAAGCAAGCATCAAAAAATGAATCCACATCACAATTATTTTTAAATAAAACATTGGAAAGGAGTTTCGTAACTCTGATGTGGAATCATTATTACTTTTGCTTTTGCAAATTTTCATTTCTATTTTGAAACCAATGAAACGTTTTCCCCATAAATATTTGCTTTGACAAGATCACACTTACAGAAACGGAGCTGCACTTGTTGTTGAACGGGCTTCAGTTTCGAGATGGAAAGCTCTGGAGGTCTGTTGCACAACAGCGTGTGCGTAGTTAGCACTGTTGTGCTGCGTGCTCAAATGCTTAAGGTGGGAAATTTTATATTATTTTTCACCACGATAAAAAATAAAGAACGGATGACCTATGACAGGAAGCTAATGAACAAAACAAGCAAACGAGCAAAATAGAACCAGAGTCATGGAAACAAGGAACAGACTGACAGTGACCAGAGTGGGGAGGGGGATAAGAGAGGAAAGAAGAGGAAGGGCCTAGTTAAAGAACAAGAATAAATGACCCATGGACATAGACAATGGAGGGGGAGGATTCACTGTGGGACGAGGGGTGGGCGGGGCCAGGGAGAGCAATGGGAGAAAATTGGGACAACTGTAATAGAACAACAATGAAAACCTTGTTTTTTAAAAAGATCAGATGAGAGGATTAGTTCTGAGTTGCCAATCAGGAGGCAGCAGCTCTAATATTTTTAGCAGTTGGTCACAACTTGAACTAATGGAAGGAGAGAAGAGAGGGAACAGATTTGGGAGGCTCATAATTTTTAAGCTTGGGAGAAAAAACAGGAATTGGGTATAGAATTTGCCAGTGAGGCAAAGGGACAAGACAAGGTTGGTGCATCAGTTTGGGCCGCTAGGTTATGTCCACCACCAAGGGGTCACCCAGGAGAAACTGCAGGCAATGGGGAGAGAGATGGGGAGTTTGGGGTGCAGGCGCAAGTGGAAGCTGCAAGGGAGAATGCAGGAGGCATCTGGACACCCTGCTCTGGAGCTCAGGAGACAGCTGGATTAAGGGTTTTGACTTGGTAACTATCAACATTGAGGTTGTAATTGGAAATGTGTGAAAGGAGGAGAATGATTAAAATGAGGGGACAGCTTTAGACAGGGAACAGCCACAGGTCACAGATGGCCAGGGAAAGGGTGCCCCCACGGGTGCTGAGAGGGTCTCCAGGGGTTACACCAAGGCAGGAGGCAGCCAGGGTGGGAAGCAGACCCAGGGAAGAGGGAGACCAAGGAGGACAGTCTGGTGGCAACCGTGGGGACAGCAGTTTCACAGGGAAGAGTGGTCTGTGCACTGAGTTGGGACGCCTCACAGGTCGGGACTTAGGCTAACAAGTGAGGGTGTGGCAGGCCACTGAGGGTGCTCCTGCCTCCTGGCACATCGCAGGCGATTGTGAGAGATCGTTCAAGAGCATTGCATCTTTTGCTTTGAGCCTCACCAGTCTCCTCATTCAGTCATCTTCCAGGCTGGTGAAGCTCAAGGTTGGGAGCCCAGCATTCAAGGGCCAGTGGCAGTGTGTCCTGGTGGTACTGAGGGGCACACGGGGGTGTGGAGGTTGAGAGCAATCAACTGAAGAAGCCTTCCTGGGAACCAGGGTCAAGGCCAGCTTTGGAGTCATCTTAGGGCGAGGCTCAGTGGGGAGGAGAGGTGGGTATCACTCTGGCAGGGGGATCCTGCGTCCTTTGGCCCACAACTCTCAGGCCAGTATCTCATCCTCAGGCAGCATTTTCAGAAAAGTTATAATACCTACTCCCCTAAAGTCTACCGTAGGGACAGAACAACAGAAACTCAGCTCCGTTACGGGTGCACGGACCGAGGGGCTGCTCAGTCCGTGGTCAGGTCTCCACAGGATCTCGGGGGGGGGTATCTGAGTGATGAGAGAGTGCAAAACCAGGGGTCCAGAGGAGAGAGTGTCTTTCCCGTGACCTCTGACACACATCTTCCTACTCAGGGTAGGTTAGATCTGTGGGACTTGCTCCTTGAAGCATCCGTAATGACTTAAGCATCATTTATTCATTCCTTTGTTCAGTTATTCATCCCTTCATTTATGCATTCATTCGCCCCTTCATTTGCCTGACATTTACTAAGCACCATGGCACTCTGTGCCCAGCACCAGGGGTGTGGAGGTGCGTAAGGCGCCATCCCCGCACACAGATGACACACAGTGCCAAGGGAGGGAGACAGTCACGCTCCATAAAGTGTTCCTGGTACTATGAAAAACGGCTGGGCAGAGCGCCGTCAGGGGACAGGTTGGGGAGTTGTCACATCTGCCTGTCAGGTAGGAGGGTCAGAAAAGGCTTCAGAGGAGAGCTGACCCTAGAAGTGAGTGTCTAGGCAGACGGAGGGACACTGATAAAGGCCTGAGCTGTGGAACGGGCCGCACAGTTGCTCGCCCCGCGGGCACTGTTGACCCATGCCTGTCTGGAGTGCCCTGCAGTGGAGTTGAAGGAACACCCAGAATGAGACCTTTCAGGGTTAGGCATCCACCTGACCCATGTACTTTCAAAAACACAAACACTCCAGGAAAGGCAGTGCGCTCAGTTACAAGGCCTCCCTTTGCCTGAAGTGATCGAGTCCCTTGGCCTCGGGCCGAGGCTCCTGGTGCTCAGGACAGAAGCCAGCCCACCTCCACTACCCCCTTCCTCATGCTGCTGCCCAGCCTCGGCCCTCTGAACACATGAAGCGGTTAAGGACTGCGAAGAAAAGGTCCTAACTACCCTGACACCAAGACCAGGGCTCGAGGGTCGGTTTTCCCTCCCAGCCTCCCCGGAAGTACTCAGGATGGAATCTGAGACCCTGTCAGTGATAGGCTCAGGCCGAGTGGAGGATCAAAGTTCCTAATTTTGATGATTGCTATGGAATTGGTTGCTCAAGTCTCCACGGGAAGGTAGAAAGTTTGGTTTGTGCCACTCTGGAAGGCTACTCCCACCCATAATGATTCCCCGTCTGTGTCTGATTCCTCGGCACTAACAGGCCATTTCTCTGGGCTATGCATTGCGGGTACAGGGTGGTGGGAGGGCTGCCTAAAGATGTGCATGTCCTTGGGAGGTGACACAGGCCTCACCACCACGCTGTTAAGACTGCACTCGGTGGATCTCTTCACACTGCGTCGGAGAGTCTAGGCAGAACCAATGGTTCATGGAAGAGGGAGCCCCTTGGAGGGGAACAGGTAGAAAGGGGAAGTAGGCCATCTGGAAGATCCACTTCAGATTTGAGTCCAGGAATGGCACTTGCCTTCACTGTTGTCAGAGGCACAAACCCTGACAGGCAGCAGGGCATGCCTGAAACGGCAGCTCATCCACCCGTTCGTCTGCTCATCCATCTTCCACTCATTCACCTAGTCAGTCAGTCAGTCACCAGGCCTGTATCAAGCAGGACTCTGTGGGAATGTGCTGATGAGTGAGGCCCCTGCTCTCACCCCTGACATTCCCTGCACCCCAGGTGTGGGTCCTCCACCTGGGACACCTTCTCCATCAGTCCATGTGTCTGATGCCTGTACTCACCCTTCACCCTGCTCTCACCCACAAAGCCTTCTGTGGTCCCTTTTGCCGTCTAGCCATTCCTTCCCTTCCCCATTGGTTTGACTCTGTGCTTCACCAGTCACGTTCACTTCTTCTCATGGATGTTATGGTTTTTACTCCTCACATCCGGTGCCACGGGAGAGCTGGGCCCCTGACGTGCTTTCCCACGTGTGTTCCTCCACAGAGATTTACACCATGCTTGATCGATGCTTCTGAGTGAATGAGTGGTGAATAAGTAAATCAATAAATGGAGGGCAAGTTGTGTCTTTTTCAGAATGACGTCAACCCTGTATAATCCTAAGCTTCCTTCAGCAACAGGCCAGGACATTGAGAAACTTAGAGTATTTTGCTGTTAGGTTGACATAGGATATGAGCATCTGTACTGTATATGTGTATTTTCGCCTCCTTAAATCGTAGGGGTAAGACTGTGCTCAGCCACACACAGTAGGTTTTCTTTGTTTTTTGGAGTTAGCAGGGATTTGGGAGGCAGTTTCTCTGGGCTCAGTCATCTGGATGTTTTAGGGATTGTTATAACCATGAGTATGTCTCACTTTTATGTGGTGCTTAGAACACCCCAAGTTTATTCACAAGTGTTTCTCACAACAGTCCTATCTTGTCTTACAGAATTAGAAATGACTGCTCAGAGAGGTTAAGCGACTTACTCGAGGCCACCCAGCTGTGAGGACGGAGCAGGTCTTCTTACTTGGGTCCCAGCTCTCCTCCCTGTTCCTTGTTCTCCCTACCCTAACTGACAGAGCGACCCAAGGAAGACACCCGTGCTCTGCCCTGTCTCAGCAGGACCTGGGGGACCATGTCCCTCATCCCGTGGCTCTGGTGGAATGAGGCCCTGCCACGGCCGTCGTCCCGGAGCCCGGCTGAGATGGTGCTGGAGACACTCATGATGGAGCTGGTAGGCCAGATGCGAGAGGCCGAGAGGCAGCAGCGGGAGCGCAGCAACGAGGTCAGGAAGATCTGCACCGGAGTGGACTACAGTTGGCTGGCCAGCACGCCCCGGGCCACCTACGACCTCAGCCCTGGCGAGCGGCTGCAGCTAGAGGATGTCTGTGCCAAGATCCACCCATCCTACTGTGGGCCCGCCATCCTCAGGTAACCCCTGGCCCGGGCATGGGGTCCAGCTGTGGAGCTGAGGGCTCCAGGGAGGGTGGGTGCGGGGGCAGGACCTGAGGTTACCACGACTGGAGCCAGGTGGCCTGAGTGACCCGGTTGTGTTAGAAGGAGCCAGGCAGAAGGAGGAATCTGAAAGAAGTGTGGGGCATCAGGCAGGGGCAGCTCCTGGATCCAGTCTCCTGAGCTCTGATAGGAGAGAGCGCCAAGCCTTTGAACTTTCTGCTCTCCTGCCCTGATGGCGGTTATCCTGGGCTTTAACAAGCTGGCTCCTTCCCTGTTAGTTCATCTTCCACATTACCTTCTCAGGGAGGTTTTCCCAAATAACAATTCTCCTATTTCACACTAGCTCTCCTAAAGTGTGTGTGTGTGTGTGTGTGTGTGAAGGGTGCAGAGCCCTGGGGCCCTGAACATTCAGAGCTTGGCTACAATAATGTTCCTGAACATAAATGGAACTTGACAGACCCGTGGCCTGCACAGTCCAGTGTCAGATGGATTCGTGTTGAGGTCGAAGAAGCAGAGTCCAGCAACCCAAACTACTTCAGAAGTAACGCAGGTTCTTTACTTGCATTTCTCAGACACGAGTAAAGAAAGACAGATTCATAATAAAACATCTTAAAATCCCCCTTAGTCTCCAAAATCTTCTCACCCATCTTTAACCAACATATGTGTCTGCTGTCCACCTTTTCTTGGAAAAGTTCCTTAAAAACTCCTTGTCCTTCTCCAGTTTGTCCACAGACTTTTGGATTCTGTCGTCTTCTTAACTCCCTCCTGCTTCTTCCTCTGGGTGGAGAATCTTGTCCATTCCTACTTTTCTTATTCTGCATCATGGAATTCCCCTACCCCCCACCCCATGTATCTAGTTCCAGAAGCACCCCGGGGACGGGGTGGGGGATTGAGTCACCGCAGACCACACCTCATAAGTGATGGGAAGCTGGGGATGTACATGTGGCAATGATTGTCTGGTCATATTTCGGGCCTCCTGTCGCTGCTGGGAAGCTGGAGCGGTGCAGACTCTAGCCAGGGTGGAAGAACCCGTCAGTAGGGGGGCGTGGCAACTACCATTCACTCTTGAGCTCCAGGAAAGACATTTAGGCAGAGGAAACCACTTAGGAAACCCCAGGGAGCCAGAGAACCTGGAGCTGGGGGGACACGCGTGATTCTTCCTGGCCAGAGCACAAATAGGAACAGCGTGGGGCCCGGTATGTACGTCCAAACAGCTCTGGGAGCTATGGGAGGAAAGGCTCAGGGCAGTGACCTAAGCAGAGAGACCACTCTGGCCAGTGGGCGGAGCCCGGAGGGAGAGGGTGAGCCAGAAACCTCACAGCCCCGGGAGGAGAGGGCAGTTGGCTTCCCTTACTACACTGATGTGGGTACCCCGAGGTGAGAGCCAGGAGTTTTTCATGTGTCAGCTCATTAGACCTCACAAAAAGGTGGCTATGACCCCGGTGTACAATGAGGAAGCTGAGGCTCATGGAGGCCAGAGTGGCAGAGCTGGGATTTGAACTCAGGATGAGCAGAAGCAATAAGGAGGTAGGGTGGCTCCTGATTCACTTCAGGAGAAGTGGGGAAGCGGACTTGGGACTTGACCTCAGGGGTGCACATGGAAGCTCCTGGGGCCACATGCCACAGCCAGGTGACCGCCCCACCCGTGCAGGTTCCGGCAGCTGATGGCGGAGCAGGAGCCCGAGGTGCAGGAGGTGTCGCGGCTCTTCCTCTCGGTGCTGCAAGAGGTCCTGGAGAGGATGAAGCAGGAGGAGGAGGTCCGCAAGCTGACTCGGCAGTGGAGCCTGCGACCCCGCGGCAGCCAGGCGCTGGCCGCCTTCAGGACCCGCGCGCGCATCTCTCCCTTCGCCAGTGACATCCGCACCATCTCTGAGGACGTGGAGCGGGACGCGCGGCCACCGCCCCGAGCTTGGAGCATGCCCGAGTTCCGGGCGCCCAAAGAGGACTGACCCGCCTGCCCCTGCCCCTGCCCCTGCCCCTACTCGGGATCAGAGCCACCTGTGGGAGGGCATGGAAGACCTGTGATCATCCGGGTGCTGGAACCTCCCCACCCACCCCTGACCAGGGGGCGAGAGGCAGCCCCTCTCTACCCCCACCCCAGACCACCCTCTCTTACCCTCTCCGTCTCTCACTGGCCATGGACCACAGGGTCCAAGACCAGCCTTTGGAGCTGCAATAGGGCCCCATCCCTTCACCAGCCAGTCGCTGGAGCAGCCCCTCCCAGCCTTGCAGAGACTCCAGGGCTTGGCAGACAGACCTCGACCCATCTGGTCTCTGCTTCTGCATGGAAGGGGAAGCACTGCTCTGCCTTTTTGCCAAGACCTGCGCCCTCATCCCAGCTTCAGAGTTGTCTCATTCACCCCATCTCCCCGGGGAATGGCGAGGGACCTGTTGGGGGCTGTCCATTCTGTTGGTGCCTGGCTGGTCTCACCACTGCAGGTGGGTCACAGCCTCATGAGTCAGCAGAGCTGGAAGGGGCCACAGAGGTCACAGGTCCACTCTGCTGGCTAGTGAAGGAGGAAACTGAGGCTCAGAGAGGGCCAGGCTCCTTCCTCCTTAAACTGCACCCAGACCTCCACAGGTGGTGAGAATGTTCCTGTATGCAGTCTGTCCCTGAGTCCTTGAGTCCTGGGCTATGATGGGACAGGTCCAAAGACTAGTCTGCACCTGCCTGTGTCTGACCTTTATCTTACCTTGGCATTAGCATTGGCATCTAAGCCGCTCCCCAAGAAAGGTAGCTGGGGCAGAGGTAGATTGCCATCACCCCACCCCATGGTGCCATCACCTGGGAGGTGGCCAGTCCCCAGCAGCTTCTTCCAGAAGCTGAGCTTCAGCACCTCCCAACCCGCTTGCTGCTTTGGAGAGCCCGGGTCTTTGACTCCTGGGCCCTTCTGAACCTGAGCACACCCGCTCTTTGCTTTCCCCAGGGAAAGCAGCGCCCAAACCCCTCACTGACGTCAAGGCACCTGAAATGTTTCAGAAGAGCCTCCCTACAGGTTAGACCTTGATGATGGGCGTGTGAATTGCCCATAGTGAATGTGGAAGGCCAGGTGGCTCTCCACACTCTGCGCTGAAATGGTGTGTGGGGGAGGGGTAGAGAAAGTGTCCCCAATTATTCATGCACACTCAGAAAATGCAAGTGGGTCTTAACAGTAATGCAAACAGAATGCCAGGAGAAGATAAGTCAGCAGGGGGAAAATCCATATATTCCCTCACCACACTCAGTGAAAAAACTTTTTTAATGATCTGATTTTTAATGATTTTCACTCAGATCTAGACAGAGGATCACAGGATGCAGAGAAACCTCTTGTCTGACACTGTCAAGATGGAGTTGATTAGCTCACTCACATAATTGGTAAAAGTTGAGAATCATTTCAATAAAAAAAAATCTTCAACATCTTACATATTTTATGTGAAGATACTAAAAAGCTCGTTTGACTGTGAAACTTCCAATGTAGGTCCGAACTGTGCTCACCGTGTGTGTGACATGTGTGGGCTGTCCGATGTGAGCACCACACTTAGGTTTACTGGGCCGTGTGTCCTTGAATCACAACAATAAGAACAGGTACAAACAAGTTTCGGAACAAACAGAGAGACCCTTGGTAAGCAGACCACTCAGCTGGTGGGAGCAGGAGTTTGGGGAAAGAAATAGGAAAGGATCTACTAACCAGGAGCTTCCTGGGTGCCCTGGCTGTGGGCCAGCAGGAGGAAGTGGAGTGTCAGGGTTAACCCGGTGGGGGTGGAGGGGGGGTGCTGGTTCCGTGGAGGTCAGTTAAGAGACCTGGTCTGATGTTTTCCACCTTCCCCGCCACCCTGCATGTACCTGTTCTCCCCAAGGAAAAGAAAGACCTGCAGTTCTCAGTGTTGTGTCGTTTTTTAAGTTGAAGTAACTGGCCATCCGTGAAAGCCTTGCTGCCCACCTCAGCCAAGACAGACGGAGCCCACCAGCCCTGTTGGACACTTGTCCTACTGCAGCGAATCCCAGCTGGGAGTCACACCTGGGAGATTCAGGCCATTAAAGGGAGTAATGGTGCCTGCCTCAATTGCTAGTTCCAAAAGCCAACATATGAAAGAACAAAACAGCTTGAGAGGCTCCTTGTGAGTGTGTGATAGCAGCGATTGGCAGTTGAAGGGGTGAGGTCGGGGACCCTCAAGACTCCCAGGAGAGTCCATTTGCACGCAACTCAACACGAGCAGCCACTAGAGGGAGCCAGTGGGGTTGGACCCTTGAGCAGTTACATTTTATTTCACTCCAGTTGTTACCAACATTTTCAAATACAGAAAAGTAGAGGGAAAGTGTAAGGAGTCCCCGTATTCCCGTCACCAGAGTTGAAGCGTTATTAACATTTTCCATATTTGCTTTATGTATTGTTTGGTGAAGTATTTTAAAATCCGGCACCAGACACTGCACCTCTGAACACTTTGAGCGTGCGCTGCAAAGGAACAAGGCCATTTCCCCATCACGACAGTGCCACCACTCCCAACACAGTTACTGGCAATCCCTCAACATCATCTGCTACCCAGTCCATATTCAAGTTTCTCTAGTTATTCCCCGCAGATGAGTTTTGCAGTTTATTTCTGATTGAGGATCTAATCACGCCCCACATCGTCACAAGGAAGCTGCCCTCTGTTTTATCTCCAGTTGCACAGCAGTGCCTCCACAGTGAAGTGCCGTCCAAACTCAGAGTGCTCGTGAGACATCAGCGTTAATGTGCAGTGAGTCAGTGACTGCCCAGGGGTGACGATTCTGAAAATGAGACTGGCACTCTTTACTCAGATCCTTGTCATGTCCATCTGCTTAAAATTCTTTCAACAGAAATCAAGATTCTGTAATACCTCGAAGTTACGTTAAAAGTCCATAGTGACCCTGCATCTAATTTGACTTTTCATTTGATTAGAATTCTCTCCACCTTCACGTGTTTTATTTCCTCAAACATGCTTCCAAATAGCCGCCTAAAACCTCCTCCTTTCTTCTTGCCACTTAGAAACAAAACAGTACAATGTATTCAAAAAACTCAGGGGAAATCTCAAGAATTCTAAGAGTACGTCACGAAAAACGTTTGTCTTTCTGTGAAGCCATCATTCAACACAGAAATTCCAGTCTGTCCTAATGTTCACAGGGCTCCCTAACAGAACACAGTGTTATTCCAAAATCCATTCATCAACAAATAGCTTTCAGACGGTCATTTTAAATGAGTCTAATACCTTGCATCGTTGGTGAAAGTAGAAAATGAGCAGTTGTTTCTTTTTTTGTGACTATTATTACATATTGCATGACATTAGCATATTAGATTTAATAAGGTGCTAATCTAAAAGTAAAGACATTGACTCAAAACGCTGACTTTGTCATAGTCAAGGGGAAAAAAAAAATTTTTTTTCTAGTTCCTAAAAATGTCAGAGGTGTGGTGTTACTGAGAAAGACGCTCAGAAGCCAACAGAGGTTGCCGTGCTTTCAGGCACGGCAACGTAAGGAACGTTCGAACCCATAGAGAATCTTTATGAGTTTATTTGAGCCAAACTGCTGACAACTGCCAGGAAGCAGAGTCTCAAGGGACTGAGAAATGCTCCGGAGAAGGCAGTTTAGCACCTTCTTCATACATTAGAATCAAGGAGGAGCCAAACGGGGTTACGTGAAGTCCACTGGTGACAGATCAGAGAGGCAGGAGAAAGCAAAACGGGAAACCTCTGGGCCTGGATGAAGGTAAAATGACGGACACACACTTCTTTTACATAGGTGGGTACAGGATGGTTAACAGTCAACAGTTAACATGGTAACAAATAACAGCGAGGGGATTTGTGGTCTCAGTTTGTGCCCTAGGGGTTTGGGGAAAAGGGAAGTTACCTTGCCCTGCCAAAGGAGTGTTATCATAGATGCAAAAAGACAGGCTCAGTTAAGGTGAAGATTGACCTTTGTTAGGGAAAAATACTGGCCTAGCACACGAACTGCTTTTAGTTCATACATTTTAATTTTAGACCATCCTTTGCGGTTACTGTAGGTCTCTGAGTTTGTAAGGCTGCCTGGCAGGCCTCCCCTGGGCTTGTCAGGGTAACCTGTGGCCCCCTTTTCCCCACAGGCACAGCTGAGTGTATTGCATTCCAGGCAGGAGCAAATGCAGCATTCCGGGAGCTCTGCAGCCCATTCTCCCCTCCTGGCTAGCATTTGGTGCTGGTAAAATTCCAGGAACAAGCCATTCCTTCCACTGGGAGCTGAGGCCTGAGGCTAAACAGCTTAGAACCTGCTTCTGGCAGCTCCTTGGGGCTGTGGGTCCCTCTGCTCAGGCTCTCGAACACAGGACAGAGGGGATACTGTTGAG